>DWEI01005749.1:0-10582 GCA_018245875.1 Mysoria ambigua | reverse complement strand
CAGACTCCGAACCACTACCAGAATTCTATTAGAAATTTTACTAGATTTTCTAGTAGAAAATTTTCTAATTAGAAAATTTTGTAGCGCTCGACCCGGGAAGCGAACTCGGGACCTCTCGATCGGCAGTCGCACTTGCAACCAACACGACCAAGGAGGCAAACCATATATCTGTATAAATAAACATACTTATATTTAAATGTGGGCATATTATTTAAACAATTTCGTAATAAACTTGTACTATTATACTTTCAGACCGTACAAACTAAATAGCCCTAAATTTAGCTAATAGAAAAATATGAACACTTACAAAGCTCGACAATTTATTCCTCAGTGTATGGCAACGTTCCAACATATATATTTAGGACATTTTGAACTTCTACAGCGGGGTAATTTCAACGGTAAGTAATGAATCTAACCATTTAAATAGTCTACAGAGGAGTGTATATAAATGGAAGAAAATGATAATTTATGTCATAAGATTTATTGGAATTCATTAATTTGCCTCACCCTTTTTGCATATGCTGTAATAATAACAAAATGATAAAAATTAAAAAGCTTTAATAAAATGACATAATTATTTAATTGTGGGCTATTTGGGAAATGTTGTGTATTACTATGGTAGAAGTCAGGTGCAACGGATTGTCCTAAGTAGATTAAGGATGAACATCGATATTTAGATGAAACTGATAACGGAATCACTACATACTACATACAAACTACATAAATTTATCTGATCAGTGAATGGCCACTTACGGTTGTACCAAGTTCGCATTGTATGGAATCAAATTATTATGTTTTCATTGTTAATGCTTGTAAACAATTAATATATTCATAGAGAAATCAAGGATCATCGATGCTGACCAAATAAGTCGAGTTGAGAGTTGGCAGTCTTTGAAACAGGCGTGCATGTTTGAAAGAAGTGATGAATGTCGAAGAATTTCAGCCACCTGGCTTAATTATATAATAATAATAATAATATTTTATACATACTTAAATACTTCTTGATAGAAAGAACGTTAATGTGGTAATTCTGAAGACAAGATTGGAACATTCATACAAATTAGTTTAAATTAAGAATCACATATGGGATGTATTTGTATTTAATTTAGCTAAATTAGTCCAGCTGGACTGACATGTAATATAAAAATGTTGCTCACAGCTAATCAAAATCTCCCCGTCCTGTACAAAATTGTTTTTGTTACGTCATTACGGTAACAAATGTAAAATGGTAACATTCTTACTGAATTACTAAGTTGCAGTCATGGCATTTCAAAAAAACAAGGTCCTCCTTTGAAAAACTTTAACGACGTTCCTGTGGCGATTCCCGCTTCCGAATGTCCATTCCAGGGAATTAATTGCTAATTGCTCCGGCGAAGTTTCTCCATAAGCTTAATTAAATTGGCTTAGGGTGACGTTTACAAAGTCAACCCATTGATGGAGATAGTACAAAAGGAACCTTTTAGAAATATTGGCACCCTACAGATTTATAAATGTAAATAGAATTAAAGAAAATTCACAGTAATTGTCGTAACGAAATAGAAATTCTTATTATTCTCTAATGGGTAAAAAGTGAGAACGAATGAATGTAGACAAAGTAATTTGATACTAATTATAAATACTGATAATGTTGGCTAAGGTTGAATATTTATTATCGATATATTGTTGATTATTTGTGATTGTTAAATTATTAAAAATAGAAGTAAAAAAACTAGGCAATTTATTTTTTATTTTATTTATGAATGAAGATTGCATATATAAAAGAAATATAATACAGTGGGTACCTGTTACTGTATGTTCACTTCTAAGGAGAATACAGTGACGTTATTTTAAATCTTATTGTAGTGATATTATTTGCTTGAAAAAATTAAAAAATATTTTAACTAAATAAATTCATCTACAGATAAAATTAACTATGTAATACAGACAAATGATAGTTTTTTCATTAAAAACTCAGTATATAAAGACTTATATTAAACTAGTTTTGTATCTGAACATAATATTACTTTTATTTGCGAAACAAGTGCACTCTTGAAAATAAATTATTGCGCTCTTACGTCCAATGGCTATTGTTTGAGTTTTATGTTAAAAGTTCAGATTAGTATGATTAAGTTATGTAAAAGCTTCCGTATATTTTTCGAATCTACCCAAGTTCGTTTTTCATGAGCTCCTGCCGATCGCAGCGGGATCTCGGCGGAGACCGACGACAACGGCTTTATATGGCTTCTTTATAGTTTCAACTATGAAGTATTGTCGGACAAGAAATATGGCTGCGTGAAATATTATTAAATAATTTAAAAATAGAATGTCGCAAATTCAAATGAAACATCTGTCATATTCTATAACAGTTTGGACTTTTTGCTTATTGTTATATAAAAAAAGAAAAAAGGATTAGATTAATCCAGGAATTTATGTTTTCGCTTTTTCCCTCCCACCTTACGGCTAACTCTCCATCTGTGTGCATAATTAATGCTTGTTAGTCTGTGTATGTCAATTATTCCGTTTGTCTGTTGTTACATGAGGCTGAAACCACATGATATATTGAAAAAAAAATCCTTTTTTATAACACTTACACTGAATTAACATCGGAGCTACTCGTAGATTAATGTTGATGTTTACAAAGAGGTCACAAAATGTATTTCTTTATCATTCGTTACGCACAAGATATGATTGAAATTAAATTGCCCATTTTGTACCTTTTAGGTATACTAAGTATATTGTGGCAATATGTCAAAATACAATTTATTCACATTATGCTATGCACGGATAATATCTTTATACTTATTACTACGCAAAAATAGATCTCGTCACTATTAGGTATGCGCTTTATACTAGAAATATAACAAAATTTATATTCATCGAAATTTACGTGATTTAGACCTTTAGATATTAGTTGCTTTTCGTATATTCAGCCGTTTGTTCAAATTCAGGCGCAGCGCGAAAGCTGATGTATTTAAGTTTCTATGTGTAATATTTTGTAAATATTTGTGTTTATGTAAATGAACGTATTTATTAATGGTAATTTAGTAATGGTAATATAAATTAGGTGATAGTAAATTTCCCTCTATTGTCTGGATAATATCAACCCGTCCGAACTGTTTAGAATCCGATTACACTATAACTGTTCTAAATAGACCTAACACACGTCATTATAATCTATTATAATTACAAGGAACGTGCAACGTCGTAAAAGCATTGAAAAGCATATTGATAAATAGTTCATGTAACAATTTATTTTAATTAGCTTATCATTAATGAGCCTATTATTAATGAGATAATTATAAAAATCATATCAATCATATCCTTAATGAGCCTATCATTAATGAGATAATTATAAATTGTTTCATGAATAGGTTAATTTAATTTTTTTTTTAATTAATTAAAGTAATGTTAATTTTTCCAAATGAAGGAAAGAATTTTCTTTTATATGTTACTTAACAAATTTAACGAATTATACATTTTACACTTCACCCATGTGAAAATAATGAGATGTAACAAGTGAAAATAATGAGTAAGATCTGCTTTGAAGCTGTGTCCCAAAAGTTATTCTAAAAATGAGTTATCGGTACACCTGTGATTCTCGAATAGGTAGACAGAGGAGTATAATACTCTTCCACATTTCATCACTAAAACAGTGCGTTATAACTTTAACCCGTCTGCCAACCCGTACTTAGACAGGGTGTCAAACTAGGACCTTAACTCTTTCATTCCGAGAGAAGACCCATGTTTCAACAGTGGAACGATGAAAAACTCGAAAAAATACTTTAACTATTAAAAAAAACACAACTCACAACCATGTCGACGACAATGTGTTATTTTTTTGACACGCCTAACATAACACATTATTATTTCACATAAGTTATGTTAAGAAATATTTTAAT
This sequence comes from Mysoria ambigua, assembly GCA_018245875.1. NCBI lineage: Eukaryota > Metazoa > Arthropoda > Insecta > Lepidoptera > Hesperiidae > Mysoria > Mysoria ambigua. The sequence continues at coordinate 6,704 of DWEI01005749.1, read as the reverse complement.
GGTGAATAACAATAACAAGTAATAGATAAACCCAGTTTAATTCATGTACATCCTTTCCGAGACGTAATTTATACGGTCCATGACGTAGCGAACAGGAATTCCACTTGCGAGCTTTGTAGCTTGTTTTGACCGCTCCGCGAGTTGCATCTGTTTGACTGTTACGAATTTAGATCGGTGTCTATCGGAAAGTTCGGCGATGGATTTCATTCTTATATTAGGCGCACAACATTCGGCCGATTGTTATATTCATATAAGAACATTAAATTTTTAATTGGCATAATTTTTATATACGATGGAAAAAAAATTAAACTAAGCAGTCATTGCTTTTATATATTTCAGATTGCACACGCGACTTAAATAATTATCTTTGGATTAATTAATTAATTAATCTATATCTTTGTATCTTTTATTGTGTGTTGACTTTATGTAAAACGTTATCAAAATCGGTTCACCCGTTTAACTAATCATATTTTACGAACAAATACATTTACCTGTGTGTATTTAATTAAGATAATCTAAAATCAAGAATTAAAAGTTACATGCGAATATAACAATTTTCAAAATGGAGTCTGAATCTCACATAATGAACATTGTGCAGTCGATATTCTTTCGCGGGCCTTATCTTTGTGTTATGTAAGTACATAGTGTCAATCAATCATTCCCAGCTCGTAGTGGGCACAATGATTTCTTGTTTCACGAATTCCCCGATCTCACATTTCCCGATTGTTACGCCAACTTTTGTTGAATATTTCTTGCCGGTCGGAATTTTCGGCTTTCGCTGTCGTATATTGGCCAAAATAAAAACGGTTCTTGGTATTTTCCGATTTAGCGTCTTGCCATGTTTATATAGGAGATTTCTATTCACATTTTGTTCATAAAATGTCAATCAACCAACGCTACTGTTACTGTAATGCCGTTACAAGGGTAATAACGATTTTAGAGAAAAAATAACTTCGTATTCGTTGTTTTTATGTATTGTAAACACTGAATTTTGCATAACCAATAAGATTATATTCAATAGAAACATAAGTGTTTCATAATTGTTTTCACAAAATATATCTCTCACTTTAAATACATATCTACTATTCACCATTTGGAACTACTTTTCTCAGTAGGTCCACTAATTTGACTCCATTGAAATAATTCCTCGTGTCATTCCTCTATTTTTAAAAAATATTCTAGTCAGGGAGATTGGAGCTGTAGCGAGATGAGTCATTAAAACTGCTTCGCAGAACACGAGGGTGAATTTGTTTTAAAGACGATGTGAAAAAAACCAATGTCGCGGTGCAATAAGATGTGAAATCTTGATCGTTTTTAGTAAACATGTTAGAGAGTTCTGGACAAACACCAGTTGTGTATTACCCATAATACCCTTTTTTGTTTGTCTGAGAACGCGTCAATCTTGAGGTGCGTCTTGAAAGAAACTAATAGATTTTTTTTGTCAATATTTATCATCTGAGCTTAATATTTTCCCCTTAGCTGTTGGTCTATTGTTGTTTACTTCAAACATATTGACAGTCTCTTTTTTCGGATAATAGCAATAAATGTAATTAACTTCCCCTAAACGGTACCTACTTACCTACATCCTACACTCCTCCCACTTCTTTTCTACCATAGTTATTGAAATATTTAGTGGCAGCAAAATTCTTTTACTTTTATATAATGAAATAAAAAACTTCTTTGACATATAACATTTATATGAAAACATTTAACATATAACATTTTGCAGAATGTGAAATTTTCATTAAAAGTAGGTAATTCGAGGTTCTTCGACCAGTCTTCACTCAACAGTCTGTGAATGATAGATGACATTCTGGCACCGACGAATTCGAAGTGTCACACAGTCAAATTCAGTGCGCCCATGTTTGTTTGAACAGAACACAAATATGATGTTTCAATTGCAAAAAACACTCCGCTAGCGGAGGAAACTTTTGAAATTGTGAAACATAACGTCTCTAAATTGTTTTCGCTTTAAATCCATTTTCAGTATGTAGTGAAAATTGTTTCTCAGAAAATGAAATGTATTTTTAACAATTTTTTTTATTAAATGTTTTTATTTGATCCAACAACAATTTGAATAATTTAAACAATCGCGGTTTTAGTAAAATACATATGTATCTTGTTCCGAAAATACGTCTACATTTCCAGATCTGTCTTACGACCCGGATTTGTCAGATTTAGGAATTGGCGTATATTGTTTGAAAGGAAATGTATAACTCGATCCTATTTCTCGTAAATAAAGAATGCCAGAAATCGATTTGTCGGTTTATAATTTTACAAAACTTATTTATGGTAAGCGTATAAACCGCAATATTGGTTTGAATAATTTTGTTGAATACATATACGTCTCTTTTGAGCTTCAATAAATATTCTAAAATAAATTAATAGACGTAAGTACTTTAAGTTATTAAATTAAAATGAAAAAAAAAAATATTTTTCAAATTTATTCACGAAAATTTAGCCAGCACATAGTTGCAACTCCCAGTATAAATTCAGTGCTATTTATCTTTTAGATGTTAGGTAGATTACACACTAACAACATTCAATAATGAACATCAAGTGTAATACCCTCTCTATTAGTCCACAGACGAGTGGTTCGATCAACTTGCCATTTGCGGAATCAATTTATTTAGTGCAAGTCATTGTATAGTGTTGATCAATGCCTTATTTTCCGTGTCGTTGGGTTTGTTTCTTAACAAAAAAAGATGGTGAATCTATTGCTATGCACCGGGTACATATCCAGACTTCGAGCCACTACTAGAAAATCTAAATTTAAAAAGAAATCGTGATGCCCGATCCAGGAACCGAACCCAGGACCTCCTGATCGGTAGTCACACTTACAACCAACATGACCAACGAGGCAGTATCAAGAGGGAGTCTCAGAAGCAGGTAAAAATGTATTCAATGGCTATAGTATGCACCTTGCCTATCCCAATCAAAGAACAGGTATCCAAATAAACGTGTATTTGATGTATCTTATGTATTGTATTGCATGTTATTTTATCGATTTTGCTCCTTATAATATGTTTGACATAATTTCATTTACTGATCGTCGCGTATGTACAAGTCACCTTATCATGTCACGAAAGGTTTGTCATGCAACACTCCATCATGCGCGCTGTTATTAACTTTTCAAATATTAATAATTATGTTGTCTGTTGCACAAACTGCTTGTTCATTTTAGTTAGTAGAGATTAATGTTATTTTTTGTATCAAGCTTTTAATATGTAGATTTGGACAATCAGAAGTCTTCGAGAATAGTCGTTGAAGTGCACGATTATTTTGGTCCCCATTATAATTGCAAAAGAAAGGCTATAACATAAGGGAGAAATGAAGGGGGTTGGGGAAACGATCCATCAATCACGATGACCACAGCCACTCTGCCGAGAGTGCAATGATTTAGACAAAGAAAATGCACGACATTTATATTCACGTTATTTTCAGCTCCTACAACACAAGCAGTTAAGTACGAGATACTTAAATTCTGCAATATTGTAAGTTTAATATCATTTGCGAGGGTAAATGTTTGTAGCTTGCAATTCAAATGTAGTGTTCATTGATAAAAGCTCGCTATCGAATTTCAGAGACACAGTGTAATTGTAGTGCGATAATAATGTTATCGTGACCTTATCTTCTTGACTATGATTATATATCACAAGTACAAATTAATATTTTATCAAATGTCAGCCTTCAATTAAAATTGTCTTGTTAATCTCGAAAAGTGTAATACATTTATTTACTTAACACCCTTTTCATGCGAATTTTCAAGTAACGATTGTTTTTTGCAAGCTTCTGGTAGCGCCACTATCGTTGATGCGAAATATTATAATATAAAAAGTTAAACCACGACACGATGTTCATCTAAAAGCTTCAGAAGCCCCAATGAAAGTAGGCCAAGCCGCAGTTATCTCGACCGCCTTATCGCAGTTCCGTACCGATTATAAAGTTGACAATACGTCTTTGTTAGTAAGACGAGGTAACGTGGGTTGAATTAACTTATTGATTCCAAGCGGCCAAGGGATTTGGAAAACTTTTGATCAACAAACCCTGGTTGGCCTATAAAGATTATATAAAACGAGTCCGCTCAGAAGTTTTAGTTCGAAACGAGAAAATAATATTTAAGTATCCACTTTAGTGAACTAGAATATTCAGATATTATTATTATTTAAACAGAAACGCTCGTTTTAAAAACAATTGGGTCTGATGAAAAATTTGAACCATCTATTAAAAATTCAGACTCACCTCTATTTTTTTGTAAGTTTCATCCAAATATTCGTAGAACTATTCTTCGGTTGATTAAAACACTCCACAGACTTAACATTCAAACTGAATCGTTTTAATTATTAAGCCCGATGTCACTGATGAATGGACCTGTAACAATAAGACATTTTAATGAATTTGTAGCTTCTCGCAAATTGAAACTTAATAAACTGGTCTACTTTTATTTACATTCATTTTTTAAAATATACACAATATAATTACGACTGTTCTTACACTGGAATTAATGATAGACTATGGCACATTTAGACAAACAGTTTCGTTAAAAACTATAGAACATTTAAAAAAGGAATAAAAATTGTGTTGTGTTCCTACATAATAATAAGATAGAATAATCTTCACACAGGTTTATTAATATAGATATACATATACGCAACGGAATCGGTATGTGGCCTTATGTTTATAAATTAAAAACTGGACACAGAACAGATGCTCTTACTTATCACGTAAACATTTGTACGGGGTAGGAATCGGCCCGTGACCTCCCGTCTCAGCAGTTAAGGGTACAAAATATCGGACTATTGGTCAGGCCAGTAAAATTGAAATGTTTATTTCTATCAAAATTGGATCTGACATATTCAATAATAACTGATACGTATCATTATCGCACCATCTGCTCGACAATTTTCTTATCGACGGAACGTTATATCTCTGCATTTACGAGTAGAACAGCGGGAGCAAGCCTGGCATTTGTTCGATTTTCAATAGATCAAGCCATTAACTCAATTTTTGTATAAACGATAATGACCTTGTTTAATTTTTTAATTCAGATTTTTTAAAGATAAAATGTTCATCAATATCGCAGCACGAACCGTGGCGGGAACGCAGCCGCGGTGTTTTCGTGAATAATTGAAATCCTCATCAGCCACCGCGCTTTGAACTCAAAGGGAATATTTCTTGCAAGGTAGAGCCATTTCTGGCTATGGTTAAGTACTATTTGGACAACATTCTTATCGTGCAACTTCGCTTCTAGAACTTTCGGTGAATGGAAACAAATGCGAGTTACCCATACCAACGGCTTAATAAATTCAAATGTGAATGAATTATTTTATAGATATGCAAAATATTATGCAGATTATAATAGTAGAAAGGATAGTGATATTTTTATTTTAAACGTAATGTAACTTCGCGCCTGTATTGTAGGCAGAGAACGTAAATGTGTCATTAGGAAACAAGAACTATTTGTACAATGTTTCATATTTCTATTCGACGTTGTCTGCAAGACAATGTCGAGCCTATTGTGTGTAAAGCGTTCACTTTTACATCATTGCTTTTTAATGCCTTTTCATAAAGTGATACGAATAATGTAAATTGATATGATTGGTTATTGTATTGTACCTCGACATTAATTTGAACAATTCATAATTTTTAATAGTTTTTAAATAACTAGTAAAAGCAAACATATACAATCGATTGGACCATTGCTATACTTGTAATTGTACAGCGAATTTTCATCAGGTTTAATACGAATAATTTACGCACGTGTTTCATGGCTAAATCCGACATTGCTTAGTTCGCAGACGATACTTTTTAAATGATTTATACTCGCAGCCAATACCCAGGTATCTAAGTATAAATGAAACATTAAAACTCACAAGTGATTTAAAGCGAATGTTGCACTTCGTTTCAAATAAACTTATTGCGGTGGAGTTTCTGGCGCCTTTATATTTGTAACCTTTACAACGGTCTTGCCAATAATATGTTCAAACTATTTGAATACAACAATAATTTGTTTAAAAATAGTTTTTAAACAGCCCACCTTTACTTTTTGATCAACTAGTTGCAAGGGGGAATGCTAAGCAAGAGACCACCTATGCTATGCTTATGTTTTCGACCATCGGGTCAGGTAAAGTATGGGAAATTTTGGGAGCATTACACTCCTTCACCTCGACCTTCGGGAATATACAGTTATTACATAGTAATTGTAAATACTTACAGACTTTATGGTTTTATTTATTTAGTCTAAATTACATGAATAAAACTGCGTAAAATTATATATAAGTTTGCAACTACGTCGATGTATCTAAGCAAACTTAAATGAACAATTGCGATGGAGTAAACGCGCGACTTGTAAGACCAAATCCAACATTATAGTTATTATAAATCGCTGAATGTTGAAGATATTTCATTTTGAGCCGCTTAAGAGTTACAGTTTCAGCAGACCACTGGGATATTCCGCCAGACAATCCCGCCGAGCAGTCCTTTCATCACGTATCCCGTATTAGAGATCAAATAAGGTTCTCGTGAGTCATCGGCTTTATAAGACGCTGTTATCATATTATTTTAAAAAAGTTACCTCACATCACGACCATAATCCCCGAAAAGATAGGCAGTGTAGTACACCTGCAGGTTTCACCGGTTACGTTTACGTCCCACTATGTAATAGGTGGTGAGCCTATTACCATGCATCGGGCACATATCCAGAC
>DWEI01005748.1:0-10582 GCA_018245875.1 Mysoria ambigua | reverse complement strand
AAGTCCGGCATAACCATCTGTGCCTCCCCGTGGTGCAGTGGTATCCATGACGGATTTCCCCACGTTAAAAAAAAATACATTTTAAATCGTATAGCTATGAAAAGTTATTAGCTGTAAGCTGTGTTTGTCTTTATTTTGAACACTACACTCGTTGATACGTTATTATATCTTTAATTTTTGATGAGCTAATGAAGCTGTATCGGATCTTGTTCTATAAAAATATATTGGTACATTAGGTCACTAGACTGGGCCGCGTGCGTTGTTCGTAATTATTGTAAATTTTTAATGCACTTGACCTTTTACCGCTTCACATAAGATATCTTATACCTATACAGCATGGTTTTATTTTAATTAATACAACCATTTTATTTTTATTCTTTCTATTATATCAAATTTACGTATAAAGAAATACAGTAATAATGTATTTTAGGTGTTCTATCCAATAATTGGTTATTATAAAGTTAAGTAAGTAATTTGTGTATTATATTTTTTTATCTTTTCAGATTAAAATATATGTAATAACAAATACTGATAGTATATTTTCACAGCTCCCATGAACCTAGTTATTTAATATTATTATACATCTTCTTATTTAAACGTTATTGTTACAAATAATGCGAATGGAGCGTTGGAACGGAGTTGCCAAAATTTGAGCCAGTTTGCTTGTTTACATAGTGGAGTGCTTATTCCAACTCTACTTTAGTAACTGGTAGCGAGAGTTCGATATGTAAGACAGGGGATGAAAGCAGAGTAAACGCGGTCGAGATGAGCTCGTTGCGTCGCATTTGCGGCTTGCACTTGCCGACAACTTTCGTAATTATGACGTAAGATTCTTTGTATGAAAGATAGTATTGGTTAGGATATGTTGAGAGAATGGCTGATGAAGGAATGGCTAAGAAGATATACAATGTGAATGTTGATGGACGCAGGTGCCAAGAGAGGCCAAGACTTACCTATCTTGATCGAATACGCCAAATACTGGTTGATGGGGGAGTCAGAAGTCTCCGAAATCGGCGTGAATATATGAAAAGAGTTATGAACGTGGAGGAGGCGCGGCAGTTGTTATGATAGGGATATTTGGCACTCGGTGCCCTCTGCCTACCCCGTAAGGGACCTGGCGTGATATATGTATGTATGAATTTACAGTCATCTATAATAAACAAAGTCGGAACAAAATGTTTAGAGATCCTACTACACTACACGCTGTACATTCGCTAGAGGTTTCTCACGATACTTCGCGTGATTCTAACTTACACCGTATTCTCAACCTTAACATGATACACCTGTGCCGAACCCGGTTACCAACAGTAATTAAACCTTAAATAGTAACGGTATTTTTAATATTTGATACAATTATGATGAGTAAGAACTTTATATTGGAAAAACGACAGTGTTTGTGGACGGTTGAAAAATGTATACTATGTATGTTTGGATACTATATTTATTCTGTTCGGGCGTTCGCGCTTCCGGGGAAGATTTTCCATCATTAATCACGGCGAATGCGTCTATCGGTATAATTGTCATTTTATTCTAAATTTGAATTGTTGTAGATGTTCTTTGTAGGATTTTCCCTCCTTAAACATCGATTTTATTATAACACTAGGAATGTCTATACATAATAAGGCTATATTTTTAACTATTAATAAATAATATTAATAAATAATAGACTTACACTAAAATCATTCAATATGTTATTATAATAGATTTTCATTTCTTCTACCTTAAAAATTGTCTGGAACAGATTGTCACTGTATCATGTGGCACCTTTTCGATACTTAGTATTTGTAGATGATTGTGTGTAGATTATATGCATAATTTTTATATTTGCTCCAGCATAATTCAAAATATTAACATTGTAGCTGTGGTTCTTGACCACCAGTATTTGGGAGAACAGTATCAGCCCATCCTTGATGAGCTGAAGGAACACATCAAAGAATTAGTCAGAGTTGAACTTAACCACGGTGGTGTTATCGTACATTACTTTTCTTGGACAGCTATCAGTCTTAAAAAAGGTATTCTGTTTTATTAATATCAGCAGTTTTTGCGACATTCTAAATAATATTCATTTCATCGATAAGAACTAAGTTAACTAAGTAGTTTCATATCTATGAGTCTATGCCGTTAGATTTTTGTAGCATTTAAATACGGCTCCATTTTCTTCAATATAGGAGAAACCCAGTGATACTGGCTAGAAACTTCGCCCGACTTCAAAACCTCTAAAGAGTTAATTTGTTTAAGCATCGAAACAAATAACTTAAATAATCCTGATCTTTCAGATTACTTAGCAGTGTTTAGCATTGCTTCTTGCGAAGACACTTGGTCTCTGTTCTCTCGGACTGAGGACGAGGAGCTCTTGCTTTTTGCATTGACAGAAGTGGACTGCCCTCGCTTACCTTCCGATGCGGCTATAACCGTTACTTATTCGAATCCCGGCGAGGAGTTGCCACAGCTCATACTGGATTTGCGGACGAGGAAAATATTAAATTGGAAGTCTGCGATAATATTGCACGATGACACACTCAGTATGCCGTTTCTTTTGAAATTTTAGCTCTTTTTGCACGTAATGGGTAATTCTGTGAACAATATAAGAATCTAAAAATCTGTGTACTTCAACAAGAACTACTGTGCGTATGAAGGTTTTTAAAGAATAAATCTTCTCAAGGTGTTCTTAAAGAGTTCTATTACCTATACTAAGTTCTGTTACTCTATATACTTTACTTCGCGTCAGGCCATTTGTGTATGATCCTATATCTCGATATCAAAATACTAGCGACGGTCTCCGGGATTTGAACGCAGGATCTCCCGATCGGCAGTTACATTGGAAAACAACAAACCAACATACCTTATGTCTTTCAAAATACTAGATAAACCTTTGTTATTTAAGGTCGAGACATGATATCCAGAGTAGTGCAATCGCTGACTTTGCAAATCGATCATGACACCGTGCCTACTGTTTCTGTTACCGTTTTCAAAATGAAACTTGAATTTAATGAGTATTTAAGGAGGAAAGAGATGAATCGTGTGTTGTCAAAGCTTCCGGTGAAATTTATAGGTAAGACAATAAAATGTTCAATCCTCGTTATTATCATTATCGTTTAGTACGCGAATTGCTCTTTTTTAGTGCAAGTTAATCTTTTTCTTGAGGGTAGTTTCCTTTAAAACATTTGTTATTGGAATGTAACATCATGCTTGTAATCTCCGACGAGGTAGACAGGGGAGTTTATTACAAGTCTACGTTTTACTAATTAAGTTATCGTCCTATAATGAAATAGGTAGTGACTCTATCGTCATAAATTAAGCACAAATCCAGAATCCGAACCACTACTAGACATTTCAAGTTAGGAAAGTCCAATGATATCCGAACGGATATTTGAACCCTGGACTTCTCGATCGGCAGTCGGGTAATACACGAGTGTTCCCATTGGGGAACGCTTTTCTCTGGAAGTGTTTTCATATAGGCTAACGACGATCCTAATTACGTAACTTAGTCTGTCCCAACTTATTTTCAAGTCTTGTAATTTTGTTTTGTTTTCTTTCTAAACTAGGTGAAAACTTCATAGGAATATTGGCATCGAACATGATGACCACGATGGCGGAGACCGCTCGAGACCTGCGCATGTCGCACACTCTGGCACAGTGGCTGTACATTATATCTGACACAAACTCTCGAAGTAGTAACCTGACCAGTTTAGTCAACAGCGTTTATGAAGGAGAAAACATTGCTTACATTTATAACGTAACTGACGATAACCCTGATTGCAAGGTATTTTTAACCTTAGCAGTATTACTGTTCAATTTTTTTCTACATTACTAACGACATTTAGTTCATAACTTCACCCTAAAAAAACAGTTGTTATTAGAATGGCTTCTAGTTAATGATAAAGAGAATGGAAAGTGCGAGATGTTAATCGGAGCTTCTCGTTTTTAGAACGGTCTCATCTGCTACAGTCAAGAGATGATGAGTGCTTTCATATCGGCGCTGGACGCGGCCGCGCGCGACGAGGCCGACATGGCGGCGCAGGTGTCGGACGAGGAGTGGGAAGCGATCCGGCCCACGAAGATACAACGGAGGAACAGCTTGCTGAAACACATGCAAGTTAGTTTAAAACCATTTTTTTTTCTGGTTTAAAACCATTTTGTTCGACCCTTTTGTCGTTTCACTGTTGGAACCTGGGTTACCTGTCATAACGACAGGGTTAAGGCCATAGTCTGCGGGCAAATTTATTAAAAAAGATGAATGTTTTGGAACCATCAAAATAATATTGCATAAACATAGATATGAGGTCGCGGAAAATAAAGGAATCATATTAAACAAATAGCACGTGAAAATATAATTCAATAACGGCACGTAATTTACACTTATATTTACCGATATAAATAGTCTAAGAGAATGCAGAATTAACGATTCACTTAAGATTTACATGTTGTTTGTTTAAACGTTAAGTGAGTGTCGTATGTTGTACGGTCAGCAATATCTGTCAGCGCACAACGCGTGCGGCGACTGCAGCTCGTGGCGCGCGCTGGCGGCCGACACGTGGGGCGCCAGCTACGGCGCCGCGCGCGGCCGCCCGCCGCGCGGCGCGCGCGGCCCCGTCGGCGACAACGCCACTGAGAACATAAAACTGTTGCAGGTGATTATAGACTTACTGATTGTTGGTTTTTGTAACTGTTAAGATAATTTTGCTGGTATTATTTCAGATGGTCAGGGTACCCTATATATCACGAAGCGACGAGAGAGGTCTTAGCAATTCCATAGATACATATTTTCAGACCAAGTTTTTACGGGACAGCCAGAGAGCACCGAGTGTCAAATATCTCCATACTTACAGACCTGCTGTGCTTCTTCTCCATTCATCGAGACCGATTCATAAATACATTGTCCCTCAGGTCGGGTATTGGCGGCCCGTTGATGGAATGAGGGTGGACGACGTCCTTTTCCCACACATTGCCCATGGATTTCGCGGGAAAGAATTACCTATCATAACATATCACGTGAGATTAACATTAAAATTATTAAATATTATAATTGTCTTCGCTTCAAACACAATGGTCAAAGTTTTACAGACAGATAGATCTACTGTTGCATTAACTAAAGAGAATTATGCGAGAGCTGGTTTATTAATAAATTATTTTAACTTAAAATGTAAGTTTACAAAAACACAGTAATTTGTACTTAAATAAAAACTTTTTGATAAAATTAAAAGTTTCGCAATGCTGCATAAGTGCCAAAATAAACTTTTAATTAGCACAAATTCTATTGTGGAGTTAACTTTACAGATTTTCCTATATCTCTAAAATATAATATTTATTAGTGCTCGGAATGTTATCATTTATTATTCAGATTGCTTCCTATTTTAAAATGAGCATATATTTCAGTAGTGAGCATATATGGGAATGTTCTGCATTTCTCTGCCTACCCCTTCGGGGATTACAGGCGTGAAGTTACGTTACGTTTATTTCAGTAGTTTGACTTTTGTGGGAAACGTTCTTAATTTAAAGTAATCTCTTCTTTCATTCAGAACCCTCCGTGGACGATCTTGCACGTCAATTCGTCTGGCTCCGTAGTAAGTTACAGCGGGCTCTTATTCGACATCGTGACACAGCTTGCGACGGCAAAAAATTTCACGTAAATCCTTTTTATCCAGTCCCGTTACAAACTACTAGATTTTAGTAAACTGTCCAGCTCCTCAGTAAATTAGCTCATATTTTAAAATTGTAATATAAGTATATACTTATTTTAAAATATGCTTAAGTACACCTATGGCGTTTCTGTCGCCGCTTCTTCTCCATAGCGATGTATTTTCCGAAGCGGTGGTAGTTTCATTTTGACGTACAAAAAGTGTTCTTAGGAGCCAATTTTGAACAAATGGCATTTGAATTTTGAATCTAGTCAGAGTTTTGTATGTGGCGAGTGGTAATATATGAAAAATTTCGAAGCAACAGCGGTTATGAGGAACTTCTTTGGATTCTTCTTTGGTATGCTGAATCAACGCTAGCTACTTACCGTGACCGGGATGGAGTGTTATTACAGTACTAAGTGAAAAAGCGTCGGGGATAATAGGTTTGACGCCAAGTCATGACAAATAATTGGGTATAAAAGTAAAGATAACATTATCGACATGAGTAGCTATATTATGAATTTATACCTCTGTAAACATACGTAATATGTGGTTAACCAGGTCTGGTTATATCGTGCAGAACTACGGATAGCAACAATTGTCATGAAAACAACAATTTTTCAGGATTAGAATAATACTACCGAGCCCTGCGAAACAAAATGTATCAAATATAACTTCCAGCGACGTGAGTATCTTTTATCAGCTTCATTGCCATAGAAAATCTCGTAATATTTGTTCTTTGTTACAAGAGTGTTACGACGTAATATTATCATTACGATAAATAGCATATAGAATAAATAGAATAAGTTGACACTTTTAAATTCACATACAGTTCTAGAAACGTTATAGTAATCATTACGTTCGTACCGGGGCGGAGTAAGAATACAGGGTGTAGTAAAAGGCGACTAAGTCGGGCGCTGGCGGATCGCCGAATACTTCAGCCCGAAGCAGCGTAGGGGTTGCCAGTAGCATTGCTTTGCGATCTCCAAGCGACACGCCCAGCGTGGGGATCAGGGTGGCAAACCCCCCAGGGGCGACCTATGTCCAACGGTGGACCTAAACAGACTGATGGTAATGTTCCCATTAGTCTGATGTGTAACTATTGTCTGTATGCATCAGGTGGAGATTACTCTAAGCCGCTGTAGTTTATCTTATATTATTGCATCCCATTATTATCGGGGTGGGAATTTGGGATTTCAAAGTGCATACTAATTTGGTACTAAATGTAATATGACATAGAGTTCAATTTAGTGTTGCACATTTCGTATCTATAATACACCCATAAATCACGGTAAAGCTTAATTATAGGGGATTTATGCGCGTTAGTTGTTTGTTTTCACGGATTATGATGGTTATCATTAATTTGCTCATCGTCTCATATATTCCCTGTTGCAATTGGTTTTGGAATACATTATTATAAGTTAAATAAGTAGCCTTAAACATCCGTAATTTTATTAACCGCTGAACTATCATATTTTCCTAATTAAATGAATTTAGTTTTGCTATTGAATAAAGCAGGATTTTCATTATAAAGAAAGAAAGAATTCGTATTACACAGGGTATTACATAGGTATGTCTAAGGGTTATTTGCTGTATTATTATAGCTATGATTTTATGGAATACCTAAAGATATGAGTGCATTTTTACAGATGATGCATAGCATGAACGCAAAGCTCACACTATTAGCTGTCGCGAAAGGGGAAGCTGCATTGGCGGCCGCTTCGTTTACGGTCCTCAACGACGGTGTGCCAGGTAATCAGATCATTCCCCGTTCATCACGAAATATAGACCTTTTCCCTTTTACGTTTTTCCAATGATCGCCCAGTGATCGAAATTCGACCATAATTCATTTAAATTTAAAATTAAAAGGTTATTAAGTTTCTGTTATCAGAGACGGTTGAACAATGGTTTTCAAATAAAATTAGAACGATTGAATAGTGTATCCATGCCATCCATGTAATTCGATTTAAATAATATCAAAACTGTATGTAAGTAGCGGTCCGTGGGGGAGCGGTAGCGTGGCGTGGCGGTATCTGGGCGGGAGCGGGTTGCGCTGCGGTTGTTGTGCGGAAGCAGGGCTGTGGCGTGGCGGTTGTGGAGTGGGAGGAGGATTGTTGCGTAGCGGTCGCGTTGGACTATAGTTTTGCTGGGCGGGAGTAGGTCTGTGGCGGGGCGGACACAGATCGGAAGCAGATTTAAAAAAAAGTATATTTTGTAATCAGCCTCTACGTAAACTTTAAATGTTGCAGTCATGCTTCATTTAAATTTGTCATAAAAGGGGATACAGAATTATTTACGTATTATTATTATTATTATTATTAATACTATAAGTATTAATATTCTGTCTTATATTATTACATATTAATATTAGACAATCTTATATGTATTACGTAACAGAGAGTACGTGAGTTGATATTGTTTTTAGAGTTGTTAGCGATTTAGCAAATCTTTCAATTGACATATGAATAATCGAAATAAGAAACGCAACGAAAAATGTGTAGAACTAGTTCTACAAGACTCCATAAAATTTCAGGTATCAATTACACTGTGCCCATCAGTATCCAGCCCTATTCGTTCATCATAGCACGGCCGCGGGAGCTCAGCAGGGCTTTGCTGTTCCTCTTACCGTTCACCACGGACGTAAGCTCTCAATGTGTCTAAGCATACACTATTAAATTTACAATTTTTTCCTTCATTCGCGACAACAGGCTTGTTGTCTTTACCTGCCTTATTTTTTACATGGTTCCCTACCTGACAATTAAGCCAAAGAGTATAAATTCTGGGCGCTTTTGGCTGATAAAAGAGCTTTTTAATGAAATTTCCTTACTGTTTAATCTAATGTTAAATCTTGTTATTCTTTCAGACCTGGCTTTGTTTAGGTTTTGCAGTGATTATCATGGGCCCGATACTGTACGTGATCCATCGACTCAGTCCGTATTATGAAGCCATGGATATCACCAGACGAGGTGGTCTGTCTACAATCCACAACTGTCTTTGGTATATCTACGGAGCGTTACTACAACAAGGTATTGATTCGTGTGAAGTAAGTTATTCGCATAAGTAAGTGGCTTGTTCCTGGAAATAATAGACTAATATTTGTACCATATCTGCCCATGAGACCAAAGTTCCTACAACAAACAACTGTTTTAATAGTTTTAAGCATTTCCTAGAATATTGTGCGGATAGGTTAATAGGTGACCACAATCATTGCGACCTTTTGAGATTTTTTATAACTATGTTAATTCGTAATAGACAACACTGCGAAAGACAATTTAAATATATCAAAGTATATAAATGATTTATCATTTGACTATGGGCAGTAGTTTGCGAGCACGTGTAAATTTTTTAACGTTTCAGTCCAGCCAATTCCCGAATGTATTCGGTTATTCCAAATGCAAGAGTATTTGGGTATTGGTTATGGGAATATATAACTAGTGAAATTTGATACATCGATTTACACCTGGTTTCCCAAATATACTGTCTATGTAAGTCATGAAATTGTTTCCTTTGTTGCTGACAAAGGAAAAAAATCAAAGTTGTCTTGCATGTGTTGCGCGATAAATTTCCTTTCGAAGTGTTTTCAAATATTTTCGCGCAGGTGAGTTCTAGAGTAATGTACCGGATAATATTTGTGAAAAATTGATTAAAAAAATGAAGGAAGAAAATAATTACTTAATTTTTCCGTTTGAATTTCCCTGGGAGTTGTCAAAATTTGTATTAAGGAAACTAATCGTGGTTACGTAACCTGACTGCCAACTCTCCCACATGGTATATTATTAACTTGGCTCCATACCGGAAATGTGTCTGCAGGAGGAATGTACCTCCCCCGAGCGGACAGCGGTCGTCTGGTCGTGGGCACGTGGTGGCTGGTGGTACTAGTGGTGGTGACCACATACTCTGGCAACTTGGTGGCGTTTCTGACATTTCCGAAACAGGAAACTCCTGTCACCACTGTGTCGGATCTGCTGGAACACAGCGCGACCTACACCTGGGCGATCATCAAGGGATCTTACTTGGAAATGGAGTTGAAGGTAAAATATTTCATGAACATGAAATGGAATGTAAATTTTAATCTTCAATTTGTAAATGACTCTCATTTGTCGAGTGATTGCAAGCGTAATTGCTGATCGAGAATTTCTAAATTCAAATCCTAGGTGAGGTAATATTGCATTTTTCTAACTTATTATTTCTAGTACTACCTCTGATTTTTCATTTGTGCCCGGTAAATGGTAATAATAACGTGAGAATGGACTATACTCTGCCTATCCCTCAGAGGACATAAAAGAGTAATATTGCGTTTTTATATATTATTTAATATCATCAGCCTGTCAAAGTTCACTGCTGGGCACAGATCAGCCCTAAGGGTATTTATGCTTACAAACGCCGCGCTGGGCAAGTCGGCTAAAGAATAGCAGGGCACGACTTCTTGCACCGCCTACGTTAAAATAAGCCGTGATGAGTAAAATAAATCATTAATAGCTTTATTTCAATGGAGTCCGGGAAAATGAGGAGTTCATTCTATTAAGATTTACTTCCGTGTGTTTAATAATTACGGGTTTGTCCTCAAGTTGTCTGCGGACTTGTTAAATCGAGCTACAATTCTGAAACCATATAATAATCTGACACCATCCAATTTACAGATGCCCTAACTTTATTGTTAGAAGTCATCTGTTCAATGAGACTGTGCAATTGTTGATTTAACCGAAGATTATTAGTAATATGCCGCTGTGCCAGAGCAATTCACTTAGATTTTCATTAAAATATACAATTCTTTCAAAATTTTACTTGACTGTAACAAGCGATAATATTGCAACCCTGGAGCGTGCTAATGCAGTACATTTAAAACGTCGCTCTGTGGGGTCAAATGAGCTTTTTCAAAGCGAGTTCTCTTTGAGTTACTGTTCTCGTTATGTGTTACGTTGGATGGTTTGATTGTGAGCGAAAAATGGCTACTGTTGTTTTGT
>DWEI01005747.1:0-10582 GCA_018245875.1 Mysoria ambigua | reverse complement strand
CTCTCGATCGGCAGTCGCACTTGCAACCAACACGACCAACGAGGCAGTCAATGATGATTATGTACTCTAATACTGTTTCGATACACCATGCCAATGTTTATAATAAATAAGTGTTTGCATGAGCCAATAAAAATTAGAAATTATGCGATCAAAACAACGAACCCTGAAAAGTTTTTGACAGTTAGATAAAAATGTGATGCGTAGATTGTTTAAGCACGTATTGAATATCAAACACTGGATTTATGTAACAGATTTATATACAAGGTAATTGTACCTAAATAGAAATAGAAATGGGAAATAGTAGCGATAACATTTACACATATGTGACCGGCTGTTGGTGATCTTTATAATCGAATTAGTAACTCTATCGATACCGAATACTATTAAGCCGATTAATAGCGGCGGGCGCTTAAAAAGCGCGAAGCTGGCAGAATGAGGGCAGATTGATTCGTACCGCGTTGGCGCACAAACGCTCGAACCATTGTTACACGTTATTATATTACATCGTGTATTACAATTACATCGTGTAACAATTGTTGTCTCCTACCCTCGTACTCCTCCGCACCCGAGACGCCCACTGGCTACTACCATGTCTGACAAAGGCAATCGCATGCCGACATACGCATATCACTATGCTAAGCAGTGTTAGCTACACTGACGTATAGTTCACCTGACTTGTAGTGTTCCAGAAGTAGGTTCTTGCTGTTTCGGGCATAACACAAGATGGTATGCTTTGTTTAACAGGATCATTAAAATAGTGTTGAGCCGTTCTCAAAGCTTTTGATAAAGCATTAGTTTTATTACGGTACGCTATCTAGAGGAATCTAATGTTCATCGTTTAACCCTCTTAATAGTTTTAAAGGCTAATGACAATATGCTTTCATTAATCAAACAAAGTTGTACCGCGCCTGGAATTCCTTAAACTACGAGACCGTTCAACTTACAGGACTACGGTTCTAAGCGCTTTTGAAAAATGAACACAATTAATATAAATAGCTTCGATACTTACCTCAATGTAGTATTTTACCTTAGCGTATAAAATTAATGTTTGGAATCAGTCTCGTTTGGTGTTTCCAAGCTTAATTAATGTTTTAGAGCCGGGGGCAAATTGGCCTAACTGCACAATTTGTCGGAGTGTATGTTCAATGTTTGTGCATTGGTTATAATTAGAACACGTCAATGGATTTGAACGGCTTACGATTAGGTTAATAGCGCGAATTTGTTGCTAATACTTTTATTATAATATGTGAATAAATGAACTGAGATAAAGTTATTAAGAGTGTTTAATTGATAAAATATTGACTTTTGTGCTGTTGGATATTAAAAAAATAACTATTGTTATACATTATTTGACCTGTAAGCTTAATTACTATATCAGGTTAGCAAGGATTATGGGTTGTACGGATTCCAGAAGAACTATTTGTGACAAGTATGAGTGTTTGTTTCAAGTCTGGACGTGCTATTCAGAATAGGTATATATTTATACATGAACTTTACTTAGTATGTCTACAGATTGTAAAATTAGAATTGAATCCTCGTTGGAAAATGTAATGAATGTATTTTATTCTACATAAATTTGTATTTTCAAGCTCTTCTAATTTATGCACTCGCCTTTACAAAACTTCTATTCACTGCTAACATTGTATAATATACAGATAAATCAGTAAAATATAATTAACATCGTAAAATAACACCTAATAATTAATGCCTATCTAGTGTGAGATTCGTATATGGTGTCGTCTTTCTCGGATCTAGTTTCGTATTTGCATTGTATCGTACCAGAGAGCCTTGTGTTGTATTATGATAACGTACATATAACGTGTAACATAATTTTTTGCCGTCCATAGAGAAATAGTATTCATTCTAATGTAAAAAGTATACTTTCATTTTGGAGTACCTGTGCGCAGTAGCGAGATGAGCGCACATACGAAAAAAACTCAGGTCGAAAGCCATTGTTACCAAGAACTGTTTCTCGCAATCTCTTGGGGGGACAAAGTAGGTGCCGAGATATATCCACACAAAAATGAGCCGTGAGTTTCTGAACTTCATGGAAAAATACCTTTGCTATATCTTTTGTATTTATGCCGGGTCTAGTTTAATTATTGTCTTCTTCTATCTTTAAGTTTAAGGATATTTTTGGATATTTGTAGTGAGACTGGACCTGCTTTTAAATTGTAAGTTTCTTGCGTTAGCGCTTATAATCGTAGGTTTACTTTGTAACAATAATGTTTATCTTTATTAGCATTATTTGTGTCCTTATTTGCTTTATATACAAATACTTATTTGTTTATTTAATATTCACGAGTTCTATTTTTCGTAAGTAGTCAGAATAATGTCCATCACGTAATAAATCATGATTATGTTCCCAATTTCTTTTTTAATTCGTCATAATTTAATTGTCCCATAGATATTTTTCATAAAAATTGAGCGCTACCATTTAGACGAATTTTTTATCGTGTATTATAAGAGCTTAGTATGAAGAGCGAAGCGTTGTACGTAGTAACTGTATTGTGTACCTACATAATAAGGCCGTATAAATTTCTGCCAACAGATTTCGTTTGAGGAAAAGTATATAAAGAAAATGTAGATACAATACGAATGTTACAATTTATCTGAAATAGCAAAGCTCTATATTTTCTTATTCATTTACAATGAATACAAAAATAGCTTTGTAATGTCCCCTATTGGCATTTTGGTACGAATGTTGTTGTTTGGTATCAGGTTGTTTGGTATCAGTCTATCACAGCAATTTCATTCGCCTTAAAAGGTATCGTTTACAGATAAGATTTACATAGCAATAAGTTACTTAATTTCGGTGGTACAAATAGACGAAGGAAAATATTCTATCCGTTTCGAACAGCTTTATTTAATAAACGGTAAAATATGCAAATATTTAGACCCAATTCTGTAAATCGTGGTCAAATGAACGAGTCAAAAATTATGCAAATAAAACGATAATAAAAGGATATTAATTTTGGATTTTGGTAAAGGTTATGAATCATTTGAATCTGGTTCGATACTCGTAATACCTACGCCCGCTATCCACATCTTAAAGTATTACTTATTCAAGTAGCTTAGAATTTTTGAACTTTTCACTTTCTCATGGAAAAATGTTGATGAAAAATTCGTTTAAAAAGATCGCTTGATAACAAACAAAAGTATAGTTCAATTTCGGCTGGGAAATGTTTCAAAATCTCTCTTAACTAAACATCACGCCTGTATTTCCTAAGTTGATAAGTGGAGGTATGGATTTCCATACATTCCTACTTTTTACCAGTCACATGTTACATGTACAAGAAGGTAAAAATGAACTCTTTTATAAAAATAATCACGCAATCTTATCAGCTTTGTGACTTGCTTTATGTTCATTAGTGATATAGTAATTATTGAAACACACAGAACACGATTATAAATTGTTATCTCTTTCTATTTCGTCATCATCACGAACCGTGTCGGTGCACTGTCGGATGTGGGTCTCATGTTAGAATATCTATAGATTGTTCCACGTCCGACGAAGGACAAAAACCGTCGCACGTCTGAAATAGCATTACAGGGTTTAGAGACTACACCTTCAAAAGTGTACCAAACAATATTCATTTTGAGAAATGCATAAACTTTGTAAAGTCCGAGAACATAATTAGGTACAACATAGAATCTCTAAAGGGGACGTTCAAATCTAAATCACTAGGCTACAAAATACAAACGCAATGAACTTTTAATGTACACTAAAACATTTAGGTGGGTTAAGATTTGCTACAGTAAAATTTATACATGTTAATAGTTTACGCCTAAATTACGGTCATTTGAGCGACTAAGATCCTGCACTGAAGCACTCGACTCTACCCTTTTTAATTGCTACTGGTTCACACATTTCTTCACTATTTTCTCTGCCTGCATAGCGTATTAATGTCCGCCTGCATATTAATGTATTCTGTGTGTGTTATGTCACTCCCGGGGTTTTATTAAATCAAAAGTGTATTCAAATATGAATAGGTAAAAATTGATTACTGGATTGTTAAAAAATCCTAAATTTGTAATAAACATTCGAGGTAATCTATTTCTTTTTTTATGTTTTACACATAAAAATCCTGTTCATTATGAACAGCATGTGTAGTAAAATAGAATTTTGTAATCCCTATTTGTAGACTCCAAATAAAATATTTCGTATTTACTTCGCTGCCAATTTTTATTAATTGGTTCTCGCAGGAAGAGTGTAATTACCCTTCATATAACGTCTCAACGGATAGAATGTAAATTTGTTTAG
Organism: Mysoria ambigua; assembly: GCA_018245875.1. Classification (NCBI taxonomy): domain Eukaryota; kingdom Metazoa; phylum Arthropoda; class Insecta; order Lepidoptera; family Hesperiidae; genus Mysoria; species Mysoria ambigua. The sequence continues at coordinate 6,318 of DWEI01005747.1, read as the reverse complement.
AGATATTTGTTTGTAATACCTACATATATTCACATAGAACTCATCTTTAATTAAATTCTCAGGTCGCATTTATTTAATGCTTTCGAGTCGGTTCCATCTTTCCACTCGGCTACATTTTCTTGCTTTTCGAATGGAATGTTTAAAGTGAAAGGAAATATGAAATGGAAGCTTCTTATAAATTTATAATTAACGTTAAGCGTTTAAAAATATATAAATTATAGCCTCATTTATAATTTATATTTCAATAGTTTAGTCTAGAATATGAATATTGAAATAGGTTATTTATTAAGCAAGGTGTAATCTATACACCTTCAATGTCAACCTGTCATTTTAAGATCGCGTGAAGTAATATTGTTCAAAAATTAGGGAATTTGTATGTTATTTTAAACTGCGAGTCATACAATGTTATATTAAAAGTCACGCTCGAGTAATGTGTCTATGCTAGGTGAGCTGCGAATGAGCCGAGCACGCAGTAGGAATTGGTGTGCCGTGCATTAGCACGGGGCTTATCGATATGTATCGATGCAGAAGAGGTTTAAGCCTATCGCGTACCGATGTATTATTCGCATGTTGCTGATAATTACGTCCTGTCGGCCTCGCTAACACTAGTGGTTTTGGAACTTCTGGTCTTGATTGTTTCTCTTAGATGGACACACTCTCTAATTTTAAAGAAATATTTTATCTCACTAATAAATTTAATTTAGTTCTTTTATATCGGTCGTGTAATTTATAATGGTCGTGTTGGTTGTATGGCGACTGCTGATCGGGAGGTCCTGGGTTCGATTCACGGGTCGAACACTACAAAATATTCGAATTTAGAATTTCTAGTAGTGGTTACACTACAAAATTTAAAAGTTAGTGGTAACACTACAAAATTTTCGAATTTAGAATTTCTAGTAGTGGTTCGAAGTCTGGATACGTGTCCGATGCATGGCAATAGGCTCATCTATTCCATAGTGGGACGTAAACGTAACTGGTAACTCTTGGGAATGTTCTGCATTCCTCTACCTACCCCTTCGAGGATTACAGGCGTCAAGTTACGTTAGTTCTTTTATACACCGATCAAATTAATTGTTTAATTTAGATTAGGGCAGGCCTATAATCTACAGTTAAACTCCTAAGAATGCAGATGTTGATGATCTTTATGTTTCGGTATCATTATACTTGCTACTAAATGAACAGAATGTTTTTCATTCAACTCTTCTGATAGGACGACTCTCACAGTAGCGAAATAACATAATCGCTATTTAGCCTTTCCTGGGGCTATTCGACTACCGCGATCTAGAAAACTGGGTAGATGCTTATAAGTAAGAAGGGATCGGCTCTATATGAAATTGTAGAGCTCAAAGACGAGATGTCGCATTATGCGAATATTATAGCCAGCTGTTCAGTGAAATTTTCATTATAATTTCTATCAATTAATTAATAGGACAGAGGCCTGATTAAACATCCATATGGGAAAGTCTATCATCCGAATGGCGAGGGTTTATTTCTGTAGAAATTCTCGTACACAATTAATTATACCGTTTTAAAAATTACCTTCGAGAACGGAGTTTGTAATTGGCTCATAGTATTTACGTACACCTTTGAACAAGGCACAGTGCCTCGTACAGAACGGCCGGGATAACGATTCGTTTCCATGGCGAATACACATACATATGTGCACAGATTTATGTGCACGGTAATGGCATGTTATAATATTAAAACCGAGTAAAATCCAAAATTTTACCGACAGTAAACTTTAAATAATTGTAAATTAATTGTTGCTGTTAAAGTATGTATTCCGCATGGGGCTAGGCAGAGGTTTGTACTGTATCACCACGATTCTCCGTTAATTTATACGTACCTCCATTACATAGGTCGATTTATTATATTGTCATATGCCGGACGTGAATACTGAGTCCGAGGTAGAACGGGATATTTTCAGTAAGAAAGACTAGATAGTATCCGACCCGAGAATCGAACACGGCCTCTCATCAGCAGTCACGTTCGCAGGCAGTCAATCAAATCGTTAACATAGAATAAGTTTAATTCGGTTAATACCTATATAGTATTGCCTGTATAGTACCACATTTAAATAATTACCGATTTTTATTCACTGAATCGTTGATCTTGTTGATTGGATACCGTCGACTTAGAGGTCCCGGGTTCAAATTCCGGCTAGGTCACTAATAGATTTCGTTACTTTAGATTTTCTAACAGTGTCTCGGAGTCAGAAAATGTACCCGATATATTGACATAAGCTCACCACCTGTCCCATATTTGGACTTGAGCGCAACTGGTGAAACGTGGGAGTGTACTTCACACCTCTGCCTACCTCTTCGGGGATTGCATGCGTGAACTTACGTGTCACTTTTGCACTTATGTAACCATCCAATCTTGACCTTGTTGTATAAATCTTCAGATTCATCGAGGTCATTTCCACTGCTCTCTTTTATACAAGTACCTGCTTTGTATACAAAATCGTAATAATGATGAGGCAAATTCTTAGATTTTTTTTGATATATGAGATGTGATGTATATATATTATGTTTTGGTGATTAATTGAATCTATAAAATGCGGTGGCGGCTTACGACAAAAACCAAGTTTTTGCTCGTCTGTACGTAGGAGTATATCTGTCCATTCGTTAGACCGACTTTCGGGTCGACTGACACACTCGCGGTAAAATGAGAGGAAAAATGTTAAGACAATTCAAGTTTTGGGCATCTAGGTATACTCGTATTTTTATTCTTTTGTTGTGTTGTCACAGTTTGTTTAGATGTCGGTATTCAAATGGCAGCTCATGCTTTATATAACACAATGTACCTGCTTTATAACGTACGTAACGTATACGTATACGTAAACGTACACGTTACGCCTGTAAACCAAAGAGGTAGGCTGAGGCGTGCGGTACATTATCAAGTGGCACCAGTGTGTTTTTACATCGCATAATAAAATAATACTCACATACTCACTCACGGCGGCACCGGAGTCAACGCCGCGACCTTGCTGCAATTGAAGGAAGCTCATGAGAAAGGACCTCGTTTACGTCCGAAACTAGTCGAGCCACCCTGTCAAAACATATGTGAGTCTAGCCGGCTTAATACTCAATTACGTGTAACACTCACGAAACACTTAACAATAAAACTTTTACATCCCATTATGGAATTTAATGTAATGTAAAATTAAAGTGACGTAACATCACACATGTAATCCCCGTAGAGTCAGTCGTAGGGGTGTGGTACACTTCCTCCTTTTATCAGCTACTACGAGACATTTCCAAGTTAGAAAAATCCAAAAGTACCCGGTCCGGGATATAAGCCTAAGACGTCTCGTACGACAGTCGAGAGAGATTTTTGTTAGGGTTTTTTCACTGCTAATAGAGGAATTACCTCTGCTACCCACTGCTATTATCACTCGCTACACACACCCACTACGTGTATTGTACTGAAAACAATATCACACAAATTTCTATTTATGTTTCAGTTGTGATTTAATATCGAAGATTTCAATAATTGCCTACTTCTGTAATTGTGTTCTGTGTAAAATTATACCGACTTCCCAGTTCACGACGAGTAAAGCGCTGTTTGTTTAAATAGGCACGGCTTACTGTTTGCGTGTGCTATGATACCAAACGGCCAGGGCTGATACAACATACGAGGGTGGATCGAAAAGTTCAAATGAATTACGTACAAAAATATTTTACATGCCTGACTTAATACATTTCCTCTATCTGTTTTGTATAATTAAATTACTTAGAAAATAAAACATACACACAAAATAATTGCCTATAATATAAATTGCGTACAAAAATATTTCACATATCTAACTAATTAGATTTCGATTATCTGTTTCACAAAGCTTTTATACCGGTTATAAAAGATAATTCTTAAAGGTCTTCAAAGTACTGGTTCACTAGGGCTTCAAAGTCTTCATTTGGCGAACATTTTTAGCCACCAAAATGTGTTTTTAAGTTAGAAAACATAAAAGTCAGAAGGTGCCAAATCAGGTGAATAAGCCAGATAAGGCAGTAGTTTAAAGCTACAATTACAGATTTGAGCCATACTTTTTAATTCTGGAAGTTTTTATTTAATTTCTCCACGCAAAAGACGTTATAAGGGGCGATAGTATGCAGAGTTTGTTTAGCCTTTTAAAAGATAGTCCACCATATGATTCCACGAGCATACCAAAAAACTGATGCCATCACCTTACATCATTTTACTTTCTTTGGGATCGGTTCGTCAGATTTTTCTACCGCTTAGACTGTTTTTTAGACTCTAACGTACAGTGATGAATCTAGGTTTCGGTCATAGTATCAAAACGGTCCAAAAAATTTTGCGGGTTAGCTTGAATAGTCACGAGAAATTGTTAGAGAAATTCGTTTTTGCTCAACAGAAAACAGTCTGCGCTCCCACCTCGGCTATTTCATGGAAAATCCGAATTCATTGTTAAAACATATTTTGTGTTCGCTCATATGAAATGCCTATAGTATCTGCAATCAACTGTATGGTCAAACTGTGGTTTTCTGGTTTGAGATCATACACTTTTTGGATGTTTCCTTCGGTCGTAGATGTGGTAGGCCGGCTGGAGCAAGGGTCATCTTCAATGCTCTCTCGTGCATGTTCAAATTTTTTACAGAGATATACTATGTACCAGATCCCCTAATTTATTTGTCATATCATCATGGATCCGTTGCGGTGTTAATCCATTCTTAAATAAATATTTGATCACTGCACGTTGTTCAATTTTATCCATTTTTTTTAAACTGCACCCTTGGTTCCGATTAGCGCGTTACCATTTAAACACTACAAAATACTATAACAACAAAATGTTATACTGTGACAACCAAAGAATATATGGACACAATGACGGGTGCCACAATGATTTGTAAAAATAAAATACACGCTTGTGTGTCAGGCCGCGAACTTTTCGATCCACCCTTGTATGATGTCACCGCTACATAAAGATAACACGGCCAATGGAAACAAGGATTCAGGCTTGTTATTGCCAAGTATTTATTATATTTATTAATATGATATTTATTAAGTTTATTAAGATCGTATATGATATTAATGAAAATATATTAAAACATTGTCAGGTCCCTTGCGGGGTAGGCAGAGAGCGTCTATAAGAACCTGACTGACTTCTTGTACATTAATCATTTACTTGCCCCGGTTTAAAATAAATCAATCTTGGTTTTAATATTAGATAGGATTTCTCTAATTTAGTTAGTTTTATGTTCAACATGAGTCTTCCAATTTAGAAGTCTAGCAGTCCCTTGTTGTCTGGAAACGTGACCGGTGCATGTCAATAACATTCAAAAACTATTTCATAGTGAGTTGAAAACGTAACTGGTAAACCTTAAGAATGTAATATACTATATTCCTTTGCCTACCATTTCGACGATTACAGGCGTGATATTACTTTACGTTAATGTTAATTCTATAGTTGCAGAATTGTAACAATGTTTGTTATTCCTGGAGAATGGAAAAATACTGTACCCACGTGTGGCTATCTTGAAGCTGTATAAAGAAGCTTCTATACAAGGCAAAAAATCGAATAATTTATTTTATTTTATTATGGTTGTTTTCAATTAGCTTAACAAAAAATACTATCGTCAAGCATAAACATTTAAAAGACACTTCTTTTCAGCTTAGACAAAATAAGAAAGTAAACAATACTACTAGAAATAAATATTCAACATTTCTTCGGACATAAATAAGTGAGCTAGCGAACTTGGTGAATGTCAAGAATATTTCGTATGCGACACTGTTCCTTTGGTGTGAATATTAAATGTCAAATAGAAATACATTGTGTATTCTTACGCGTAAAAGAAAATGTATTGCTCCCACTCCCTTATCGTTTGTACGCAACTTTCAAAAAACTTCTGTCAATACAGTTTGAGTACATCACAATGAGCTTCTAACACCTTCATTTTTTATGAATCCATACGCATCATATATTACATGATACGTAAAGCACTTTAATGAATACCCTGAAAATATAATAATGAATACATAAATTCGCCATGTGTTTTCAATAAATAATTTCAAGAAGCAATATTACAAGAATAATGAGTATGTGCAATGATGTAAGAGAGATCTAAAGCCATAAGGAATTATGTAGACATAGGGAAAAAAATAAATATTTACACAAAAAAGATGAGCAGGCGAGCTAGGGGTGAGAATCGAGGGGCGCAACTCGGACGCCAGCGCGGCATATCGTACTTACGTGTATGATATTTTGGACAATTCACAGAATATCTTTAAAATTTTAACTTATGTATTGTTCTGATGTATAAGCTATATTATTGAAAAGTTTCATTAAAATCAATTCAG
>DWEI01005746.1:0-10582 GCA_018245875.1 Mysoria ambigua | reverse complement strand
TAAACTTTATCTAATTTAACTTTATTTAACCAATTTCTGTAAAGTTGCATATAGTAAATTATTTTTTGAAAAATAACATCATAAAGAAGTTTCACTTCTTACGAGTGTAAGCTAGTACACGCACACATTTTTTTTAATATTAAATATGCTAATGTGGCCATGTATTGTCTTTAATTTTTAAAGCTGCTGAAGCGATTTTGCAGAATTTAGTGTGCCAGTAGGTTGAACTGCTGTCCACAGCTACCGAAAATGGCGTGGCCTACGCTACTACCGACGGATGGTCAGGCCATTTGGCGACGCCTAAACATACCGATATATGCCAGCGGCGGATTTAATCGACACTGATGAAACCTATATCCCGTCACGGAGTCTTGTATTCTTACTCCGTCCCGAGACGCATCAAATTGCTTATAGAATACTTGTAAATCATTATGTTTTTGGGAAAAACACCCACCAGCTGTTACTTTTGCACGACATAAAAGTTTAAACGGCCAACCAAAACTAACATTTGAAGATTATCTACATGCATTTTAATACTGAAAGCTTGTTAATTTCTAAATTACTGCAGTCCCAATCATCCCTACGTACTCGTACATCAGTTTGGCCAACGAAAATCGCTACGTATTCGCATAGCAAACCTTTAAAAAAACAATGTCGAAATCATTGGGTGAAAATACATTTTTCTGTGTGACGATTCAAAGATAAAGATTATCTGTTTATATTAGTCCTATTCATTTATTCATTTTTGTCGAAATATACATAAACCTAAAATATTCTATAAATAGCGAATCAATTATTAATATGTCCTATATAGTATATTTTTTTAACTACTGTACTAATAAAAAATGTAAATATTTTCGGAACGTTTAATTGTAAAATTGTTACGATCTTGAATATTTTTTTTTTGTTAAATAATTCTTATAAACTCAAAATATCCTTCAATTTTATTAAATAAAACAATTTGTCCAGCAATGGCTATGTCCACAATACCCTTCAGGGATGATATTTAAATTTCCCGCTACATAATGCCGTCTATGAACGCCAAAGATAATAAACGTCACGTAATAAAAAGATATGATATAATTTAAAAACAATAAAGTTTTTATTGAAATCTTGTTATAGGTAAAATAATTTTAACATTATTATTTGAAAACTTTCAAATATAAATGCGAATAAAAAAAACAACTTCCGAAAGAAAATATATAATTTTGTTATCTGTGATTTCAGACGCTACGGCGCCAAAAGTAGCAGCATCAAATAACCAATAACAGGACTGCAAATTGTGGTACTTCCGATCCAAGCCGCTTTACGATCGAGATCGTTTCTTTCCGTTGCGGCTTCGCTTCTCTCGTTCCCTTTCCATCGTTCGCCATTGCCTTGCGGTGTGGTTAACTGTGGTTATAATTTTATCATAGTGCAATAAAATAGTTAACTTCTTGTAAATAGCGTAATAATCATGGGTGTGGACGTCGAAACAATTTCGCCCGGCGACGGTAAGTGTTCATATGCATTTAAATATTGTTTAATCTAATAAGTTATACTGACAATCAACGTTGATACTGCTTCGAATAGTAGATAATACTTGCTGTAAGTAAAATTATGTATTTCAAAGATGTCATGATGTTATATACATATGTAACTAGTTTTAATGGAGTAAGGAATGGCTTTTTGACCTTCTGCATACATTATCGATCGTTCGATGAAAATAACCTTTCTGTTATCTATTTAACTAATCATATACAGGTACATGTATTATATATGAGCGAGGAAGAACATTAATCATTTTCCATTAACACTAGTTACACGATAATTATTAGATACTTATTACTTCAGTTTAAAAACGATGACAATGCACTACATTCTTAAAAGCAAACATTTGAATTTCAATTTGATGTAAAGTGGTTCACCCATGCGACTATGCCATTAGTTTTAATATTTTTTTTTATTTCCTCTGTACTAAATAAAAACTGGATAAAATCCTATGGATTGCAGAGTCAACTTATCCAAAGAGAGGGCAGACTGTGGTGGTGCATTACACGGGCACTCTCACAAACGGACAGAAATTCGATTCTTCCCGCGACCGTGGCAAACCCTTCAAGTTCAAGATTGGCAAAGGAGAGGTCATCCGCGGCTGGGATGAAGGCGTAGCGAAGGTATGTATAGGAAGGTAATATTATGTAATAATCAATAACATCAACACTTGGCTATTCCAGGCATCTGTGAATTATCGTCTTTGCTTGGATCGAGTCAAACGAAAATAAATTTTATTTATGGTATTATATTTATATAAGATTTTACGGAAAATTACAAATACATTGAATTTTAATAGATCAAAGCTGAAAACTAAAATCTGAGCATATCAGTCAGCTGCCACACTGGTACCAAACAGGCAATTATGTGAATTGCTGGTCTGGTATGCAATAACATTGTAGGCAGTAATAAAAGTTCTAAAATTAAAAATAATATTCTCCTAACTAAATTAATTGAGATCTATCCATAATGAGTTACTATAGATCATTAGCATTCAGTATGTACAGAAAAACTGACCATTTATGGATATGTCCATTAAATAAGTACTTGAGTTTCAAACTGTGATCTGTAAAGTTGGCAACAACTATTGTTTGAATGGGATATCTACATAGGAATATAAGATGTTTAGTAATTGTTTCTGGTTTGTATTTGCTTCATTAACAAAATTGTGCTTTCATTTTCAGATGTCAGTGGGCGAGCGAGCTAAGCTGACATGCTCTCCAGACTATGCCTATGGCCAACAAGGCCACCCAGGTGTCATCCCACCGAATTCCACTCTCATCTTTGATGTGGAGCTCATCCGTCTTGAATAAAGTCACAACCATTTCTTAATCACTAAGGCATTTATTCAATCTCAGTAGATTTAACAATTGTAGATTCATACTACTACATTGTAAACGCAATTAAGAATGACGTATTTAAGGCCTTACATGATTAATTACAATATTGCAGAGGGTTTGCATATTACAGGTCTGTGTAACTTCTATTTCTGACCTCATCAACCAGTTCGACTTCTGTCATATTGTAAATGTACCGGGTTATGCTAATGTAAGAAGAATCAAGGTTTCTATAAGCATGAGCACATTCCACATCAATTTAAAAGTCAATTCACAGAATTTTGAAAACTTTGAATTTTGATATATGTACTATGTATTTCCGACTGTTTTGTTTGAAGCACAAGTTTGTATAAATTGCAGAATTTTGAGTTTTTGTTACCTACGGGTAAGAAGTTACACCAAAAGCTTTATTATGAAACTTAAGATTAAATAAATATTTGAAGAAGTAAGGTCTTCTTTTATTTATTTTTCCACAATAGCCTTTGAACAATTTAGGTTATTAGAATCTTATTTGAATACATTGGTCCAATAATATACATTGGTCTCCGATTATTGTAGAGAAAGGTTAAAACAGTTGACTCTCACTTAACTAAGTGCTTTAAATTGAAGTTTCATTACCTACAACAGTAAAAGATAAACCTTTCCATAAAGTTCTGTAAAACGTCTGAAACTATGACCCACACTTACCTGTGTTCTATATCAACAGTTAACATTAAAAATTAATTATTGACTCCAATCGCAACAGTTGAATAAGTTTATCATATATTTGAGTAGTAGCTTAGTGTCTGTATTGTGCCCAGTGTATGATAATAGGCTCGCATTCTATGTATGTACAATGTGTATGATGTGAAATGTAGGAGTACATACCTCTTCGAGACAATACATGAGCGATGTTACGTTTTTTAATGTAAGCTTCAAGACTACCACATAATTGATACAGAACTTGTGGTACACCTCTGGTTGGAATAGCTGGGGTCATGTCTTGGGGCCAGTGGCGATATTAATACTGAAAATCAGGTTAAACAATTGCAACTACAGACCTAAGACTTTTTGTTATTGCACCCTATAAATAAGGAATAAAACAGTGCTACTCCTATTCTTAAACATAGCAACTTTTAAAATTACATCTTGCCATTTACATAATATTGTAAATACTAGAATGTTTCTTTGCTCAACTAACTGCAATTCGTCCTAACCACTGTCTTTATTTTGCTTATGACGTGCCTATCTGTTTTCCGCGATATTATTCTAATAGTGTTTCATTTTATTAATTCATCATCAAGCACAAATCAGTCGCTTTGAATCCAATCCAGCTAAGTTCCACTCAGTGCACATATTGGTATTAAGTTATGAGTTTGTTCTGTGACTGAATGTTAAATTATCTATAATACTGTCAGAAGTGTATATAAGGAGTCTATCAGCGCCTGGTTATTATACTTTTTTGCTTTGTCTTTAGAATTGTATGGCTCTGTACAACTTGGTTGGGAGCTTTGTGCAACATACGGTTCGTCCGGAAAAGTTCGACTGCTACAAATATTTCTACCAAACTGCAATTCTACAAACTTCATAAAATGTATACTAACTAATACTAATGAAGAATTTTATACCACTTGAAGCAATACTTTTATTTCTATGGTCAAGTTAGAGGTCAGTTGCAGATGTCCTAGAGCGTTAGCAGCCACTTGCCACTGTCTGCTGAGTGCTTTCTGTTTATATTTATCGCTTTACTCATGGAAGCTTACCCTATCAAACTAACATCGAAATTGTTTATGAAATTACTCCGTGTTATTGTTCTTCATTCCTCAAAATGTCGGTGAAAGCATCTCTTAAAAGCATCTTTTTTTCGTATTTCCATAAAACATTATATAAAACTGATTATGACATTTATTTTATTTTGCCTGTTTGGTGTGGCAGGTATAGGTTACATGGTATAGGATATATGAGTCCTAATGAAAGAAAACAAATAAATTCCTTAGTACCTAGATTAAGAAGAGTTAAATATGATAAATGTGTAAAATGTAAAATATATTTCAATAAGTAAAGGTAATGTTGACAGGAATTATTAAATGTAAAAACCGAAAATATATTTTTACTAACATTGAAATTCCCGCCGCGGAAATAACGCGCTTGTTTCGTATATTCTCCGCATTACGCGGAAGGCGCTGCGACGGCGGCGTCGGGCTGCGCGCGCCACTTGCCTACCTACCACTGAAATATACGACTTTAATCGATACCTTGACTACGGGGCGGCCGAACGTTCCAGGCTTATATTGGTTGCCTGATAAACCAAGTACTTAAAAGCAAAATGGATATAAAAACGTTCGTAAATAAAGTCGACATTGAAGTAATAGTTTCGTTAATCCGGGAAAGGTCCATTTTATGGAATAAGTCGGAGGAGTCGAAATGCAAGGTGCTGACCAATGCTGCGTGGAAGGAAATCTGTACTCTTCTGTACCCTGACTTCCAATCGCTCAGTGGCGAGGACAAAATTACCATGGGTAAGATACTTCGTTGTCAAAATTTTTCCCCATGTACTAGAGGCGCAAAGTGATAAGTATTAACGTAGGTCCATTACAGAGTCATAAGCACGGAGAAAAGCACGGAATTTTAGACAATTTTTTTCCATTAAAAAATATCAATTCAAAAAGCTATTGCAAGCTATTTCAAGTAAAACGCAAAAGTAAAATTATTTTACGAACGATATTCTAGGCCAACGCACTTTGAAAATTATAAAAAGCAAACTATTACTCCATTAATTGATATATAACAATTTATTTATTATCATTTCACTGTACAAAACGAAAGATTTTATTTTGAATTATGACACTTAATTCACAAGGTGTATCCACTGCGCGTGTAACTACTGATAGGACCACGCCCATAAGCTACTATCATTCCTTGTTCCTTGTTAATCAATATATAACCAAAGGTGCTAATCAACACAAAGCCAACTATAACAAAGCATATTTAGTAACCCATACACATTTTTGTCTGCCGGAAATCCAACGCAGTTTTGTTCATCCACTTGTTATTTTGGGCTTAAAAGCATGTATCACCCGTCGTGGGTTGTTAGCTTGCGTCACATGATATATCTGACTTCATAATCTTCTGGAAATCAATTGGAACGATTTTGAAGTATCGAACGTACTAGTTGAACATATTACTTCAAAATAGAGCAAACTTCAAAGATGTATCCCAGTGATTTTTGACTGTCAATTAATTAAGATGATTTTACAGGTAAATGCATTGCCAACCGTTGGAAGGATGCGAACCGAATTCTTCTGGCTCGCATATTAAAAATGAGACCTACTACTAAAATCAATCGCCCTTCTGTGAACATTGACAAGAAGTTGCGTTTGTTCGAGCAGCTGACCTTTTTGATGAAAATCTCTCAGTACAAACCGCAGTCCCAATTTATCCCAAAAAGGCACCAACATAGCCTGAAACTGAGGCGACTGGGAATACCCTCCACCCAATTCCAAAACGCAGGGATTCCGAAGGGCTCCCGTCGCAGGCGTAGTCGTCGTCATGCAGCTGAATACAACGCAGCGGCGAACCTTCACAACTTGGTGGCCCAGGGCTTATCCGCGAACGACGCGCAGAACTCTGCTCCGGCAGCACCGAAACGTCCCTGCACCTACTGTCACAGCCACCTGTGCTTCGGATTCTGCAACGGAATGTCTTTTTAATTCATCGCTATCAATTTATTCATATATATCTCGTACCACATATTGTATCTCAATGTGGTTTAATCTTAATAAATAATACTCAACTTCAACTATATTATTGTTGTTTACATTAATACTCCCTTCAAATAGATCTGTAAAATGGAACACCGTCGCTTTTATTTTACATATGGCATATAAAACATTAATTAATACAGTTTAATTAAATTAATTGACATTACATAACTTTATTAAATATTAGATATTTATTAAATAATTCTTCTTACTATTCGTGAACACACAGTTCCCAATTTATATATTAGAAATTGACATATATAAGTACCTGTTTTCTTTGATACATGTTATAATACAAGGAGACATTACCTACATTGAGGGACAGGGGACATTACCCACAAATTGATACCCCCTTTTTTTATAAATGTCCAATGCAAACCCAGAACTTATTACTATGAAACAATGTGCGTGATTAGGAAAAATTGTTGGAATATGGATTGTCCGGGGTTCATTAGTGATAAATTAATGTAATAATTTATATAAGTATGGCATTTATGTATGTCAAAGCAATATATTTATGGCTTACGTACAGAAATAATAATACAACATTAAAACGTCGGCCGCCATTTTATCGGAATCGGGACGCCCTCCCCAACTCTTCGTGTAATCAATAACTTATTGGTTATGTAACTGTAACGAAACCAATTTCCGAATTACTCTTCAGTGAACATTAGTCATAGATACATCAATATTTCATTTTGATTGTAGTATACTTAATTCCAGTGACCATATTGAATGGCTATTATTTTATTATAGCGTAAAACTCGAATATTTCGTAACTCTAGTAACTTCGTAGTCACGACCTTGGGCACAGTCTCGAGCTGTTTTTAATATTTTGTCTATTTGTCAAATTATCTGCATGCTGTACATGAATTATTCACGATTCACTTGCTGAAAAGTATTTCTGGGACTTAAAACTTAGCGTTGTAAGAACACATGTCATATTTATCCTAGAAGTTTCCACAAAATTTTTGCTATTAACTTTGAAGGACGGTGTTTACAATGATTATTTTAATTGCTGTTATTATGAAAACACAAATTAAACGCTTTGGATTTAAAATGTTAAAAAAGTATTAAGTATTAATTAACGGTCTTTAATATGACATTGCAGTCAAGCTCAATGGATCATTATCATTATTATTAAACCTTTTTGGAGTAATAAAATTTATGCTTTCATATATTTAGTCAAAATTCAATTTATAGAAAAAAAATCCAAGATTTTAACATATAACGGCGTCCGCGTATGGGGGATCCATTACACAAAAATAAGAGTAAAGTTCTGGTCACTATTTATTACGTTTAATTACACAATGATAAAACCAAAATTATCATATTGTAGGCGTGTTTCTCAATGTCTGAGCTAAAGATTCATGATGACATTACATAAAAAAGGCACTTGACGACACGGAGTTACCCATTCCTAAGTCCAGTCTAATCCTTCTAATTTTGAATTTCTAACAGTAACTCGAAGTCTGGAAATGTAGCCGTGTTTCAATAGACTCACCACAAATTCCATAGTGGGGCGTAAACTGAACTGGTGCAACGTGGTAACTGCATGTTGCATATTCCTGTGCCCATCTCTATGGGGATAACAGGCGGCATGTTAAGTTATATCTAACGTTGTTACGATTATAATATTGTGACTATTCATATAAAAATAATCACATAAAATAAAACAAAATATATTAGGTTATTATTTTATTAATAAATCTCGACCTCTTTGTTGGAATTTATATTTTTACTAATAGTTTTACTCTTTTAAATGATAATCAGAACTTAGAAAATATAAGATATATTATTACATATCACTCAATAGTTATCCGACGAAAAATTCTTCATTGGGCTTTCTATTAATAATTACTCGCATAAAACAATCATATCTTACAAAGCTATAGTATAATAGTAATATTACAAAAACCTAGATCATAGAAATATTATAGTTATCACTTTTAACGTAACTAATCATTAACATAAAAGTTTTTGTGACTGCGGCACACACACACCTAAAAAGTAGTGAATTTTGTAAGTACTTAATTATTAACGTCCATTTGCAAACGCAACATTTATAATATTCATATACAATAAAGTATCGCATACTTAAAACTTATGAAAATCAGTTTCACTTATATTAAACATCATTATAATACACAATGCACAAACTTAGGAAACACTAAATATACAGTATAGATATTTTACATATTAGAGTAGAGTTGCCAATATGCTTGTAAAACAAGGCGTAAGGATGTTTTATTCATGCACTAAGAGAATTTTTTTGATTAACGCACTCACAGATATTGTAATGTTACACCTTATTAGGAATTATTATTGGCAATCTTTCGGTAACACCTAAGTCGATAGGCCTCACCCATAGACTTGCCACCATTTATTGATATTTAATGAAAAAAAACCTAAAAAGGTTTTTTACTCTCTTAAAGGCCCGAATGTAGAATTGACATTTTATACATATGATGTTGAGTTTAATAACAAACAAGAAAAATAAACGAAAATTGTCTTCTTTTTGAAATATTTCACAACCGTATGTCAACGCAACTCGACCTCTCAAAGCACTGAAAATTAAGAAGTTAAAAAGTTGTATAACGTCAATCCATAACTCGAATATCGTTTACATTTGACAATATGCAGTTAACATACACATACATTTTAAATTTAATGCAACACAATATTATTTAATAAATGGAAAACTGAACAACAACAAATGTTACTCGTGAGCGAAAAAAAAACCATATATTGTAACTTTGAAATAGGTTTGTAATAGGCCGTATTAATTACGGCTAACGCTAGAGATTAAAATAAACTTCGACTTAGCCTATTAATCTTATCGTTATTTTCCAAGAGGCTAATATTCGAGGTAAAGTAAATTTTCTAAGTGTGGTTGAGCATTTGATAGACAAAATGTTTGAAACAGATAATTAATAACTTAACATTCAATTCAAATTTAAAAAATTTACGGTTATTTCAGCAGGATAAAGTTGTGGTAAATTATGACAATAAACACTATGTAGTACGTTATAGCCTCACTTCAATAATAATTCTAAGATTAGCCAGATATTTTTTTTTCACGTTCATCTTTAGCCGTAACATAGAGCACAGTGATTTCCTTTGCAAATCTTGTGGTATTTTTTCCTTTGTTATAAAATCGAATGAGCATAGACACGGATTCACTTTCGACAATTGCTTATTTAATTTCACTTATCAAATGAGACTGATTTGTACCTTCCAATGCTCAACATTATATGACTTTATATATTTTATCTTGTCTCTGAATAATAAAGAAAAAAAAACCGGCGGAAACACAAAATACAGGAAATAATGAATTTTAAATTAGTGAACATATCCATTAGCCATTGCATTGCAAGGCAATATAGCGGTTACGTAAAATTTCTATTTTAATAGTAATCAACATCTAATCTTAGTATTATCTGTACAGAATAATAAACTATATTAAAGTTATGAGTAATACATAGGATTTAAATTTAAGTTTAATTATATAAAAAAATACTTTTGTTAATAATGTCTACTTGTCACTATAAAGGAACTAAATCATCTCCCCATTTAAACCAGATCATATGAATTTTTGGACGCTACATTATAATTATTTGGTTTTAATTACTACACAAAACAAAAATATTTATCATTGTCGTTATTAATACGAAGTCTGACGGGAAAAAACTTTATAGATTGATATAACTGTCATGATCATATCGTTACTTTCATTAATGCGATTCACAGCTACTCACAAATTATTCATGCCAATACAATATGGCAAAAATACAACGAAAGACCGGATAGTTTAAAACATACCAGAAAAAGGGCAACTTAATCTGTCATGTTATGTAAAATGTGTATGCATGAATGGTAGTCATTATGGTATTTACATAGATCTTACCTAATGTTCGATTGCATGAAACGGGCACAAATTGGAGTTCGTTCAAGTAAAATAAAAAGAAAATGAAA
>DWEI01005745.1:0-10584 GCA_018245875.1 Mysoria ambigua | reverse complement strand
GTACGCGCGGTATGATCGATTGCCGAATGCATACTGAGTGTTGTTAACGCGCGCTCACGAAATAATGCTAACAAATATGGTGTACGGTTACACCGTACAAACAGCGTCACAAGCTGACTAATTAGAGTTTGGTTTCTGGAATAGAGATCTGTGTGTTTTTCATTTCGGTATTACGAATGGTCACGCGTGCAATGATGCAGAAATTTGGCGGCAGTGATGGCGAAGACGAAAGGTGGACCCATTCGTAATAATAATGGGTTCACCTCTCGGTCACGATTTTGTTTTAATTATAATTGATTAGAATTCTTTATTTTTATATTAATAACATTATCGATTTATTCTGATTAATTTTATTTTCTTTTTAAAAAATCCAGCACATTGTGCTCTGGGTGTCGAAAGAAACTCCGAATGATTTTTCTGCGTTTGATAGTCTGTAGCTATCGATGCTACATTAAAATAAGCTCACATGACTTTTCATCATATTTGTTATGCGATTCGTATACTAAAATAATACTTTTTTCACAATTAATTTTAACTTTGTTCGGTTGGAACACGGGGTTATCAGAAGACGTTATTCGAGCGAAATAGTTATATTTAAAACCGTAACAGTGTGAAATACTACCTCGTGATGGATTCGCGTGCACGCAAGGTTCATTTTGGTTATATAATTTTTTTTTTCTAGACATTTTTATCTTATCGTGAACCAATTATTGGATGTAATTTGTCACTCGCAGACACTGTGTGTATCACTACGTTGTCACGTGTACGGTGCGACTGCCCGTGCGTGCCCGTGCGGCATGGTCATTTCAATAACGTGTGTTAGTGTGTGTGGTCCCAATCGCGACGAATTGAATTCGATCATTTCTAATCAACATCTTTCATAACCGTCGCGCCTTAAATAATAATAATAACAACGACACTGTTAAAATGACACAACCTTGAATTATTTATATCGATTTGTTCAATGAATCGGCGTGCGTGTATAACGGGAGTGATGGAGGTAGACGTGGCGCGTCAGGATCTTTAGGCACAGATATATTTGGGACTTGGTGTTCTCTGCCAACAACGTGAGGGAGCCGGTTTGATGATACAGTAGCAATATTCGCCGACATGTGGACTTATAAAATATTCCCATGGAATATTTTGATTTTAATACAACACGAGCAAAACGACGCGCCGCACGAACATGAAATGACCGCGCGTCACGCCGCCGCCGTCCGCCGGTGCGTTTTGGTGCGTCGGGTTTTATCGGGTGTTGTGCATATGTCGCACCGTTACTTAAAGTATAAATTTAAAGATTACGTTTAAATGAATATGTTTCGTATGATGTTTTTTATCTTTGATAGCGGCCGTCCACAGAGCGACGCCGGATGCTTTTAAATGTTCTATTACCCGCTAACATCAGTTGCAGGCAATATTTTGAAAATTGCATATCGAAATTTTTGGCTTTAATCAGCAAAGAGAATTATGAATGTAGAAGAAGCACGTCACAACTCTAAGGATAAGGTTATTTATTGAACACTCGGTGCTCTCTGCCTGCCCTGTAAAGGAGCTGACAAGTCGCTTATTATTAATAAATATTATTTACTATTAAAGGTTATAACTTTAGAAATGGTCCACTCCGAAATCTGTCGCCGTAAAATAGTCCCAGATCACTCGCAGACCGCGATCGCGGTAGGAACAGCCATCGAGTGGCATTCAAGACGCGTCGCTGTTGCCGCGTGCTCGTTACAATGTATCGGTATAGGTGTTTGTTCC
The DNA here is from genome assembly GCA_018245875.1 of Mysoria ambigua. NCBI lineage: Eukaryota > Metazoa > Arthropoda > Insecta > Lepidoptera > Hesperiidae > Mysoria > Mysoria ambigua. The sequence goes on along the minus strand of DWEI01005745.1, from coordinate 8,826 downwards.
TCCCAGTCGAGATGTAGCTATGTGTGGCGAACGAAACTTTTCTAGCGGCTCAACGGACATTTAACTAGGCTATATTTTAAAATAAGAGGATCCAAAATAGATTTGTTATTAAATTATTATTTTTGTATCATCACGCCATGAGGTTCTTTACGAGTGAAGCTACGCTCAATAAAGCGCTTACTAAACTGCAAAGTGCCAAATATCTGTCCATATGGACATAACGTTTTGTGAAACTTTTGCGATATGATTATTCGTGGGCACTATGAGAATATGTTGAATTATCATTTAACGTTAATTTAAGTTGACAGGGTTAGTTTAATTAAGGTTAGTTATAAGCGTATTCCGTAAATCTGGTCATTATATACAAAAACAAAAGTATAAATCCACCTGCTTCCGAATCCATAGATAGAGCGTTACATCAAAAAATCTCTACAGCTTTATTATATTAATTAATTGTCTTTATATAACGTCAACACTGTATTACATGGTTGTTTGCCCAGTTTCCCTCATCGATATATTAATCGTATTGACCTTAAATTAACACACGACCATTAAACACTATATATTTGTATTTAGACGGCCGCCGGGTTACGTGGAAAGTTTATCTGTGTTATCGTTGTTGACTGCGCCCCTGTGAGCGACGAGTGCGCGCCGTCCGCCGCGCGGGCGGGTGGCGGGGTTATCTCACGCGGTTACCATGTGCGTCCGTGCGGCTGGTCGTCGTCGCCCTCCGTCAGCTAGCTAGCCCTCGGCTCGGCCTGTCGCATCTGCTCGTTGGCCGCGTTGGGTGCAAGTTCGACGGCCGATCGACAGGTCTCAGGTTCGATTCCCGGATAGAATATTACAAAATTTTTTAATTTGAAAATTTTCTACTAGAAAATCTAAAATAGAATTTTAGTAGTGGTTCGGATTCTAGATATGTGCTCGATGCATGGCAATAGGCTCACCATTAGCGTTGAAAATCACAAGTAAAATACATGTTTTTTTTTTCGATCGGGCTTTGTATTTTTCAATAAAATACAGAAACTTTCAATGAGTTCTTAAAATGTATCTTGCGCAAATTTCCGTTTTTTACGTGTATTTTATATGTATTTTTCATGTATTGAAAAAAAAAACAAATAAACATGATTGATATCTTTAAACCTATATTGTATCTCATATTCCTTATATCATATTTTCCTTCCCTAGTTCAATACTTCATATAGAAATCCAATTCTGTCATATTAATTTTGTAATTTTGAGGTATTAAAACCGTACTACTGGACTTGTGTCTCGTTGACACTTGCGTGTCGTGTGACTCGTTGTGTCAATTTGATATATCGAAAATGTTCAGAATATTTCAGAACGAATTAAATTTTGGAGTAACGAGCTGTTGTGGAGTCCTGTTATGAATGTGGAAAATAATTCATCTTCGTCACGTACCAAACCTCATTTTTATTCTTCATTTATTGTAATTTATGAAAAATACATTGATTAATACAAGTATTATACATGTAAATTTGTATTTTTCAAATAGCCCTAAATTTATATTATTCCAAAGTTACATGTATTTTACTATAAAGATTCAAATTTGCGAAAGAACCACAAGTTTCTTTCGCCATTTTCATCATTACTCACCATCTATTCTATATGGGGACGCAAACAAAACTGGTGAAACGTTTAGAGTGTTCTGCATTCTTAAGTCTGCATAAGTTAAGTATTTTTTATTGTGTAGTTATTGTTTTACTTTCTCAAATATGCACCGTTTCAAATTAAACACGTTATTAATATAATACAAAAAAATACCTCTGATATCAAAAAACAAAATTATATTAATGGTGTACAATAAAGAATAAATATATAAATAAGTAAGTAATCCTGAATTTGTCAGCTTTAGTCTGACTCCAATTCAATTAAATTAATTCAATCTCTAAAGATCTCCTTAATCCAAGATTTTAAGGCTAATTTATTTTAGAAGTGAATAATCTGTACATAAGAGTAGAGAAGTATTTACAGCCCTTTTCTCATCTGCTTATCTTCGGGTTAAATTTAGTTCAGTAATCTGTTATATATAATTTGATACTGATATCACTGTACAGTTCTACGTCGCAAAGTTCGGAGTAACAAGATCAATCTCCAGCCGAGCATATTCAAGTGTCCTTAATAGATTGAGTGGCATTTTGTGTTAACGGTACATGTGTACTTGTCTTCGTAGTGACCGTGGCAAAGGAAATTCTAGTGAAGTGCAATAAAAGAGAGGTACGCAATGTATTAAACGTAGCATAACGCCTGCGATCTCTAAACAGGTAGGCAGGGGAGTGGCAGTAGATCCCCACGTTTGAACACTTAGTTCACCTCCGATATGTTATAAGGCTATTGTTATTATGTTATACATTGGACACATGTTCTTACTTCCAGTCGCTGTTAGAAAATCTAAGTTAAAATCTAAATCTAAGTCGACGTAATGTATTAAATCGTTTGAAAGAATCTTTGATACATTTTATCAGGCAGCCGGATTGTTTTGTATTCTCGGGGGAACTCAGAAAATGTTCTAGAACATTTAGTATAGGACAAGTCTACAAATATATCACTCATATGTGATATTAGAAAATCATATGAAATGTACGCCTTTATTGTCCCACAGCTGGGCGCCGATCTACACAACTGGCAAGCAGTCAAAGGAGCCTTGTGCCGGATATTGACACAGATAAATTGAGTTCTAATCCTGAACGAAGCGAAAGGCAAAAAACCATGAACTGATTTGTCACAAGTTACCTTATCGCAATCATGAGACACGCGTCCATGTAATTACATATGCAGATATATGTGTGCCGGCATCGCTTTTATTGTAAGTGTTAGTGGTTTTATATTGCGTTAGGTAGCTGTCGTTATCACGTTTAACGAGCAATTGTTCACGTCTAGAACATAACTGGCCGTTTTAATTGATATTTACGCGTATGTCGGGTGGTCACCGTCAGCTTAAAACGTTTGAACAACGTGATGATTTAAACTTGAAAAATAATTTTGTCCCTTTCCAGATGGAGCATGTTGGGTCTAAAACTCTTTGTTTTCGGTGCTTTCTGTGTATCCTGTGACGGTCTTCCCGTTATGTTATGAAAATGATTAAAACATAATCTTTTTCTTCTTCTTTTGTTAACTTAAATAAATTGGATATTGATATCTCTGCTTACCCTCTTATGAACGAATACGGTAATAGATATTTTTTGGAATTTCGTCTTTAAATTTTGTTCGTGTTATTTTACTATCATTCTTTATTTTAAAAATAGAATAATATATTAAAGAGAATACAGTGGCTTACATAACTGGCACATTTCCAAAGGGTATTTATTGTCTTTCTGTGAACTTTTACAGACAATTTGAAAATAAAATACATATTTATATATCAAAGGGTTTATTTCAGACATGTATCTATCTACGTACACCTCGTATCCCTCACCCAGACTGAGGCACGGCCGACATCGTCTCATGTAAAATGTTTATTTTCACTCAATATGTGGGTCAATGCAAGTATGAGGAGTGACTTCGCTCGCACTGCGACTGCACGTATAATTCGCTGAAGTTAACTAACTACACACCTCGTTACTATGACGTGTAGCGTGTTACGGTGGCGTCGAAACCGAAACAATAGACATTGGAGGCAGAATCAGATGGCGGGCTGAGAGGTGCCTTCCTCGCAAGTGTCAGGTTGGTTTCTGCGCGTTGTACGTGTGTATGCTCCGGCCTGCACTCGAAGGGCCACGTGCGGACTATTATTAGATAAAAATCGTGTCTTGGTCGATGCGAATGTTATCTCACTCACGATGTTGTTGTTTTTGCGAAAAAAAGTAACATTAAATTCGTTGAATTGTGTATCATGAAACCACGCATGAAATACCCATTTAAAACACATATATGTTTTGATCGAAATAATGTGAATATATATTAAAATTGCAAATTGAAACTCCACATTTCGACCGGAGTCACCAACTTTTTAATAAATTTGATGCATACTCTAAAAATTTTAACTATTTTAGTAACTATTTTAACTATTTTAGTTATAATGTTCGTAACTTCACCAGTGTCACCAATTACGTTTACGTCCCACTACAGAATAGGTGGTGAGCCTATTGCCATGCATCGGGCACATATCCAGACTCCGAACTACTAGAAAATCTGAATTAGAAAATTTGAGCCCGGGACCTCCCGCTCGGCAGTCGCACTTGCAACCAACACGACCAACGAGGCAGGCACGAGTTATGATGTTCAATGATGAATATTTCTATTCCAATCCACTTCAATCAAACTCGACACTGATTTGCGAGACGGCATGATACAATGCGTAAATTGTATGTTACGCTTATCGACAGGTATTACGAGTATTAAATTGGGTAGTAGGTGCGATTAGATAATAATGCAAATAGCGGTGTCACAGCCCACCTCCCCCTGCCCGCCGCTCTCCACCCTCCACTCTAACAAGATAACCCGTATGCACCGCGAATGGATGCGTTTTAATTTAACCAAGCTTTCTCCGCGCGCTAGATATTCTATGTTGTATTACCCAATGAGGTTTTATATTAAGTACTTGCTTATGGATAAGATAATCTGCGCGGCTCTCGGCGTGAACAGTTTGATGAACCAGAAAATAAATTATGAACCACTGAAAAAATACACACACACTATAATTATTACGTTATAAATTATTTTATGAAATAGGGTTAAAAAATGTCTGCGAGATAATTCCTTTAATGGGAATATAATAATTTGGAAAAAAAAATTGTCCCTTTCTTGTTTGAATTTATTCTCTTGCTATAGACGGTCATATACAGGTTACGTTTAGTACGAAGCGTACGTGTATGTTTCGTACTTTCCTTCTTTGTTATATTACGTAATAAGAAAGTGAATTGGCGCTCCAGTCTCGCTCCGGGATATTAAAGCGGTCGTCGGTCGGTTTATGCAACGCGGGGCGAATGCACTGCGCCACCCCCCCACCTCCACCACGGGGTTGTTCACCCTGTCCTTCCTACTACCTACACGCGGCTGGAACATTGCAGTTTTCCTTTCGGGCTTGTTGAATGGGCGAGCGTGGGCGCTGAGCTCGCTGAGCGTGCGGTCCGCTACGACTTCGACTGTCGCCCTGATACTCGGCGCTCCCGCTCCCCCACCGGCCCGCTGTAATAATACCCCACGGCGAAATGTTTGGTTCAGAAACATTATATTATTGTTGTTATCGTTAAAGTTACTTTGTTCTCGCTTTTCACAAAATATTCAACGGTTTCATCTACGTCGTTAAATATTTATGTTTCGTTACGTCGATGTTAATTAGATATGATAATTTTTCGAAGGATGGTAGGTACCTGTAGTCCCAACAATGATTATAAATGCGAATGTAGCTCTGTGGGTCTGTCTCTTCATGTCTAAACCGCTGAACCGAGATGGATTGTTTTGTAAAAAGAAAGTTTTTTATGCAAAATGCAAAACATTCCCATGATTCACCAGTTACGTTTATGTCCCACTAATAGTGGTGAACCTATTGCCATGTATCGGGCAACATGTCCAGACTCCGAACCACTACTGGAAAATCTTAATTAGAAAATTTTGTAGTGGGAACCGAACTCGGTACCTCCAGATCGGCTGGTGCACCTGCAACCAACACGCCCAACGAGGCAGTCATAGGATAGTTTTTATTCCAGAAATCCCGCAGGAACGGAACCTTTGACGATTTTGATGGGACTTTCGCTAAAAGATAGCTGATATAATTAATAAATTAGGTTACTTTGATTTTAGAATTTGTTAAATTCCACGCGGACGAGATCACGAGCATAGCTTGTAATAAACATTGAGTATTGTTGTGGATGGTACCATTTTGTCATGGCAGTCGTTAAGTATTTTCCTGTTTATACCTCTCATAAAGAGTTCGCTATATGAAACGAGAGAAAAGCCGATGAAACAGGAATTTTATGAAAATTACATTAAGCTTCCAAGTGGCTGCTTACGTTCGAGGCTGCGATTGTTTGAAGTGCATGAACCAAATTTAAATCTGGCTTGCTGAAGAAAGTTAATTGACGATTCAGAACTACTACGACGGTAAATACCTATCTGTAAAACATTGTCTTCTTTACATTATTTATTATTTTATACGATTCCTATAACTATAGTGAAATATTTCTATGGCTGGTATAAATACCTAAAAAGTTAGCGTTTATGTGTAAACTACTTTATTATATATTCTTACTGACCCGTTGGTGCACAGGTTATTGAACCTGACTGTTGCGCCGGGGGTCATGGGTTCGATTCTCACTCAGAATAAATATTTGTGTGATGAGTATTTATATTGTATATATATGTAGTTTATCAGCCGCCTGGTTACCATACAACAAGCTCTCTTGACGCTTACTTTGGGATCAGGTGGCCGTGTGTGGAGATGTCCCAAGATATTATTATTATTATCAATATCACCTCTAACTCTATATGTTCCACTGAATGACTCCCATAAAGTACTGTTTTATCTTATTCTGTGCTATAGCCGCGCTCGTGACGTAAGCAGAAGCAGTCTTGAATATGCAGCGGTCGGTCGTGCAGCTCTCGCCCGCGCTCTTGGCACTATATTATGTATGTTTTAATCTCACTCTTTGGCTTTAGGCTGCACGTTACGTTTGTTTCGCCCGCCACACTGCTGACGTCTCGCTTGGCTTCGGAGGCCAGAGAGGCCTGGCTGATAATCTACATAATATGTTTTCGCGGTCTCGGTCTCCAGTTGGCGTTGTGGTTTGAAAATAGACCTCTCACTCTGGAAGACCGGGTTCAAATACTAGCGCATACGTATTTAAAAATGTGCGTTGTAAGTTTACTTGCTAGGTTCCATTATTTTGTATTTTAGTTCACTCGCTATAATAGTGAAGGAAAACATCGTGAGGAAATCTGCGCAACTTGGAGTTAAAAAAAATGTTCTCTAAGGCGTGTGAAGTCTGCCAACCCGCATTTGCCAAATGTGTCCGACTACGGCCCAAACCCTATTATTCCTGCAGTGGAATGATAGAAGGGTCGGGATCATATTATGTGTTTTCACAGTAACCCATGCCGACACGGGACAATAATACGAGTGTTAAACATTACTTAATGCAATGATAATTATTATCATTACATCACGACACGTCACGACGAGTCAGTCGACTCACCGGGGCTCCAGACGTGTGTGAAACTGGTCTGGTGAGTACGAAGATGTCGATGAATGTGCGCGAAGCAAATTAGTTCGGCGAGGACAGAGATATTTGGCACTCGGTGCTCTTCCTAACTGGCGTTATTTTATAATATTAACTATTATCTGTACCCGCGGCTTAGTCCGCGTCGAGTTATCCAATTGCAAAATTATAAAATAAAAGTGGGCTTCAGTCACTCCTTATTACATCAGCTATCTGCCAGCGAAAGTCACGTCACAATCGGTCCAGCCGCTCCAGAGATCAGCCGCAACAAACAGACAGACACAAAAAAAATTATTTTTATATGTGTACCTTGTATAAATATATATGCATTTAGTACAAACAGACACTTCAATTTATTTTATTTGTATATGGGGGGATAGACAATTTATACACCCACACCTACCTGGCCGCTCGACGACAAATTTATGTCGATTGTTACTCTCATTAATGAAACATGCATCGTAATACTACATACATATGTATTGTACGTGAGTTTATCTTATCTGTACCATTAGTATCGAGCTTCAATTGTTTCGTGACAAATATGACACGATGTTTCAAATCGCCACTTCCTTGGCCTTGTTTTCGGCTGTCGATATTGTCCCATGCTCCCGGCCGATATCCGGTGCTTTGTTTCGCTTATTCTCATTTATATTCTCTGTATTGTCCGTTTGAGACCAGTCACATTGAATGGTTCCCCGTTCATCCTCAATCGAGACGAGTCGAGGGATGCCCGTCTCGTGATATATTAGTTTACATTTTGTTCAATTTAAAAAATATGGTATGTAGGTTAAATTTACGTTGTTTTATGCACTTATGTATTTACCTTTATATACAAACGTCAATGCTATATTATGTAGTCGCAATATTTGATTTATTTTTCTCTCAGTACCCACTTTTCCAATGCACTTAAGAGCTATTTGCGCGTGAACGAAGCTATGGGTCGAAAGTATATTCCGGTTATACACTTGGCTATTTATACAACTTTCAACAGAAATCGAAAACTTATTTGTACAACTTTCAACATATACATATGTATAATATAATTACACGTGCTATCCGGAGCGGAGGACCCAAGTATCTAATAAATATGAATAAATTTAAAATTTCAAACCGACTTGCGATTAAAAACGTGGGTAAGTAAAAATAAATCATGCTCTGCTCTGCTTTTTAAATTGTATCGATGATATCGCCTTGTAATTAATATTAAGTAGTCATCTTTAGTGATAAAGATTCTAATTGTATACCTTTTTGGCCATTGACGTCGACATTTTATATATTTTAACATAACCGTGAGACTTATTATAGCGATCGCGGTTTCTGCTCGTTTCGCTCTAATCATATGTACGTGTGAGGATTAGGTAAATCGCCAAGAAAGTTTCTCGTCCCCACCGTGTACCGAGTCTCAGCTTAGATTGAAATATCTTCCTCCTTTCAGAATGAGAGCTACATGCAGATAAGTTAACTTCACGCCCTTTAAAAGATGCACGGGCATTTTAAGTGTTTTTTTTGACAGTGATTTCCTTCATCGTTACAGCGAGTGATGAAGTTACGTTGAAAGCGAGCGATATTTTATCAACGCAGTTAGAAATTTTTCGTTCGGAAATACAAGTGTTGCGATTGTAAAACTAGTTCCCAGTAGTGGCGC
>DWEI01005744.1:0-10584 GCA_018245875.1 Mysoria ambigua | reverse complement strand
TCCGGGTCGAACGCTACAAAATTTTCTAATTAGAAAATTTTCTGCTAGAAAATCTAATTAGAATTCTGGTAGTGGTTTGGAGTCTGGGTATGTGCCCGATACATGGCAATAGGCTCACCACCTGTTACATAGTGGGACGTAAACGTACCCGGTGAAACGTGGGAGTGTTCTGCATTCCTACCTCTTCGGGGATTACAGGCTTAAAATTACGTTTATTTTATTTGTGTATCCTAAGGTTGACTCATCCTATCAGGGATACATTGAATCTATATTGATTGAGGGATTGAATCCTATTAAATCATACCCTACGATTGAATCATCCTATCAGGGTGTCCTAAGCTAGAAGCACCAATTAGTATTTAATAAGTACCTTCAAGCCCAATCCACGTTGGCAGAGTCTAGTACATGGCCGTGCTAAAATAGATCGGTGGTACCTCTAGTGACATTTCTTTTCGACAGTTGGTCTGTGGCGTAAACGACGACCCTTTTTCTAATACTCCCAACTGACCGGGGCCAGTCTAACCGATGTTATGTTATATAAAGTTTTAAAAGAGTGATTAATGACTGCTGTTATAGACCTAGTAACATAAAAATATTGGTATTTCATATAGCAGTTTGTCACAGAGTAATATACTTATGGACACTATAACGGTAAAGTAAACGGGTTTTTGAGACTTTTCTACAGACGTGGCAAATGACTACGTAGATTGTTTTTTTAATTAGTTGAATTACTTTATTGCTCATCGGGATCTGCAGATATTTATATCCAATTTTTAATAGGACTTAAAGACATCACCTGTGTTTCATATTCTAGAGGTCATACATACATTGTAAATTAATTCTTTTTGGTTGTATAATACACGATGTGCTCATCGTGAATTTAATCTATGTATGTACAGTCACATGCACATTGTGTTTCTTCCCGGATCACTGCAGTTTGAAACGGGCTTTCAACTTTGGCTGTCAAAATATAGTGGAGTAATAATTGTCGTATTGAAGTGTAGTTCGTAAGCATCTTTAACTAAAATGTTAAAAAAAAAAAAATAATTAAACTAGTTTTGCCTGTAAATTAATTCTGTGAATTTAGTATTCATGAAGTTCTCTGGCATGTCGTTGCTCTGCGCAGCCGAAGGGGTTGTAATGAGGGTTGCGTGACGCGGTATCAGCCCACCGGCGGCGCTAGTGCTGATGCATGTAGATTTCGCATCGTTTTTATTTTCATTCGCCCGCTCATTTGTTTACACGAATGTCCCGCTTCGCGAGCGTGCGCACAGTCGCACCGTGAAATATGTCACGCGAACTAAGCGCGACGTTTCATATGCTTGTATCGTGTCCGTATGTTACGTTGAGATACTCTGACGTGTTCATCAGACTGTCACAAAGTTCCTTATACGTTTTTTTTATTCGTATATTAAGTGAATTTCCACGCTAGAAATAAGATTTAGATATCTACTTATGTTTCTAGTAATTTTATATGTACATATATTAAGATAATTTTGTATTTAGTATTTTGTAATTTATATGTAAACGCTTAATTGGTTAGGCGATAGAAAATCAGCGCAAGTGTCACCATGTTTGGAACCGTACCTTGTGACGTAAGAGGTGACCAGAGGCAGACTTCCGGGGTCGCATGAAACTAGAGCGAAGCTCCAACCAGAATCAGCGATTCCGACGTTTCTTGTGGCAGCATATCGTCATAAGAACTGGAAGATGTAGCATGATACTGTAGTGAACGACCGTTCCGTTGAAGAGTCTCTCAGGGTAGTGGTATAACTTTTAAAATCCTATATAGGACATAAAAAGTTGCAATGTGAAGCGATAGAATAATAGGAGTCGCGGAAATACAAAATTAAAATTACAGTTTTAGGCAATATTGAGTTCTTAAAGTAATATACGCTGGTAGCTCCTAAAAGCAGCGATGACTTTTAATCTATCCTCACACTCCGTAGGTCCTGAATGCAAACAAAAATGTGCCTATTCAGATTGTATATTACTAGCGGTAAGGGTGACGCTAAATTTTGTTATCATCTAACATTGGGTAATCTTTTGCTAACCTTCGAGTTCTATTTAATGTTTTCTAAGGCGACGTAGACAAGGGCCTAACATTTCTCATTCTGAGTGGAGACTCTTAACAAACGATGAAGCGATAAAACGGTTGATAATGATGAAGATAATGATAATTATACATCAATAAACGATATATTATAACTATATGTATGATATAAGTATACATTTAATTATTATTATTATTATGAATAATATTTAGTGTATAATTAGGAATAATATTTAGTGTATAATTATTTACACATAATTGTTTGAACGTGTTGCAAGCTAATAAATTGAACGACGAAAAGATTTTCTCCGCGCTTTGGTTTTACCCTTTTTTCACTACGAAATGAGGCTTTACAATTTAAGGGTATCACAATAAATCAAATTTCCCATGAGTTATTACCCCTATCGACTGGCGAAAGGGTTATCTGATGAAGGGATATATCATTTCAAGGGACGATGAATTGCTTTTGTCGTTTTACATCATACTTCAACAGTATTAAAGTCTATATTTTTTGTATATACTTTTCAGGTATATTCAGCTGAATTTTTTATATAATTGTAAAAAAAAAATTGCTTTGTTCAGAAACTGCTCCAATCTAACTATCCAAAGTATCATAGTTAGTTGTGTTGATGTCTTCACCCTTGTAATATTCTAAAGTTTATTCCCAATGGAAATAATGTCTTACCGATGGACGCCATTATTACATTGTTACTAAAGAATAAAATATTATTTTCATCTGAGGCCTTTTCTAATAAGAGTTTCAACAGTTCACGATATTTTCGAAAAATTATGATGATTATACAAACAGCTTATATGAGAATTCATGTGTAAATAACACGTTAATCAGGTTAAATATTTAAATCTCAATTTAAGTTTTATTATTTTTACATCACATGATTGTTATGATAGTAAATTATTACATTAATTCGATTCTATATGTTCGAGGATGGCATTATTTGTAAACTAAAAGTGCATTAAAGAGATAATTTATAATAGGAAAATCAAACTATTTTATTAAAAGAAATGAGTTTCAACAAATGTTTGAAGGATCGAACTCAGTGTCTTCCTTTTATTGATTACTAAAACACCGGAGACAATGGACTAAACTTCTAATTGTCTAAAAGGTTGAAGTTAAGCAAGCTTTAATGCCGGTATCACTAAAATTTAACAGATAATCTGTAGTAAATTTATCGGTGGAAGTGAAACAAAGCAGAACATTAGACGGTAAGTTGGCGCAAATTAATCATGGCGGCTGTCAGCCCACGCCGCGGTTTCAATGGTCGGTTGACATTCGTTTTGAAAAGCGAAATACTGCCGGTATTCGAATATTTTACAACCAGTACACATTGGAAGTTTGAAAGTGAAGCTGAAAATGTTGGTATTACTTTTTGGACGCGAATTAATTGTAGCTTTGTTTCGTGTAAGTTTATGACAGCTTATTGATGTTGAAAACATTTCTGCTGATTATTTCCATACTCTGAGCAGCAGGATTCGATGATTGTCCAAGGGATTGGCGATTGGTAACGCATCAGATTTTTACTATCACGTAGAGTTGAATACTGGTCGTTCTTCGCATTCAGTCCCAGATACTCATTTAAGAGGTGAAAAGTGTTAGTTGGCGCCAAAATGACGTACTTTGATTTTGTAAGATCTATCCGCGTAGATCGTTTATTGTAATTAAAAACAGCAGCGGCATTGTCTATTCATTTGACCACCAGATGGCAGTAATAACGTTAAATGAGTTAAAGAAACACGTGACGTGTAAATGAGTGAGTCGAGCGGTGGTAATAGTTCTTCAGTTCCGACCACCAATACGTGCGCACGTCTATTTGTGATACAGTTTACGCGTAAATCATACTAGCAATGTAAGTATTTATTTAAAATTCGTGCATATTCCATTAAAGGTCGTAATAAAAGCTATATAGCTGAAGTTTTTCTTTCTTCTGAAATTGATATTATTCCACCACCTACCCTCATGCTGAAATATCAATATCATCATCTTCTCATTGTTATTCTCTACACTAACCTACCCTCGATTTAATTTGTCAATACTAATAATACAATACTAAAAATATCTTTTTACATGAAAATCTTTTGTAGACAGTACCTACTAAAACGTGTATATTTTAAATACAAAAATATTTTTTCAGTTCTTTATTTTTGGGTTATGAAAAAATAAATGTAGCGATTTAAATAAAATTTGGTTTAGTTGGTAGCTTCTTATTGAAGACAAGAAGTGTATTTCACGTCGAGAAACTGATTTTTTTGGGAACGTGAAAGACAAAATACGAAGAAGCATCAGGTCTAAACTAGCAAAATTAAAATCGTTTTCAATATAGTTTACCGTTAAATGTGTCCTCTAATATATGTTAAGGTATATTCACATATTTTAATTAGCGGTCACATGCCAAATAGCCTTTTATACGATTAATAGCTTCCGACACTGCAATTAATGTTTTATAGCGTCTCGTGAGCAGCGATTTGGTAAAAAAAATTAGTTTAACGTCACCCATAAACGTGAACAAGAACATTTCGGTTATCGCGAAGCGTGAAAGAAATTAATATTATGATTAGCAGCCGTTAAATTTTACCTCAATCAGTAGTAACACGCGATATAGTTTTGATTCCAATCTAATAGGATCCATGGGGTTAGCTTCAAGGTGAAAGTTGCAATGGTAGTACCAGTGTTGCTATGGTGCGAGCCGTTTAGATACCGCGCAACGCAAATCGGATAAGCGGAAATGAAATGTGAAATGATTAGATTGAATTAAATTAGACTTAAAACGTGGATGCCTGTGCAAAGTAGTATCTATGTATTTTGTGCCTTATATTTGTACCTTGTACATTATATTTGAATTAAAAGCACAGGTGCTAAATATATGAACTTTATTTATTTACACTTCGTATATAAAAAAGGAAATTAAAATAAATAAAAAACCATTTCGAATGACCATGTGGGCCATGGTTGACAAAATTCTGGTAACTTTACCCCGTTGTATTATATGGCTAAAGTATTAATTGTAACACAAATATATGTATATGAGTATGTATATTTTTTTTATATGTATATGAGTGCTTTTATAAAAGTTGAAACGAATGATAATTTTCTACATTCAGCCCGCTACGGATCGGATTAAACCCGCCGTTGTGTGGCTTGTCATATAGTTTCCGTGCCACGGCCGCTACAAGGGACAGCTGCTTTAGTAAAATATATTAGTAATATGAATAAAAAAAAGAAAAGTATTTTTTCTTATATTACGTTCACAAACATACTAGTTAGTGAGAGACTACAGCATTCCGTACTTTGATTGTCACCGCCCTTAAGTACGATACTAACGTCGTTAAATTATCATCGTCATTATCCCCTGAGTCCACTGCTGGATTATGTCTAGCCGTGGGCGCCGGTTCCGAAAAGCGTCATCGGATTCTGTCCTCGCCGCATAATATACATTTCTTACAGCCATCAAGAAAAATCGGTAACAATTTTTACTTATACAATTTGGACAATTTGAAACTGTTTACATTTTTTTATCGTTGTATTCTTAATCAGATCCCGATATTCCTCGGAATATTCCTAACAGCTGTGGATTGACACTGGGGCTGATCGCGTTTGTAATTCAAATCGTTTCGTTCGTTATGCGAACAGACTTTCCAGACAAGTTCCGTCCGTTCTGATTTTGTTTGATATACGATGAAATGAAGGTTGTGGTGTGCGTGTCTACATCTTAATTTTATTCGAATTGTGTAACAAACGAGCAGACATCAGTTACGAATGACCGCAGTCGCTTATAGACATCTGTTGTCGACTTTGATTAGCCCTTTAGGTTCTGGTAAGTAGTGTCTATTACTTTGTGTACCAGATACGCCATGTCATATCCAAGTGATAAAAGCTGTACATGATTACTTCAGAAATCTGTATAGTACTCTTTTTTCTATTATCGCACACAGGTTAAAATCTAAGTTTCATTTACATATTTAAAATGTGTTGGCATAAGAATCTCTGAAACGTTCAAATAATAAAGAACTGCAAAGGAATCATGAAAACTGTTAGCACATTACTTTGTCTAGATATGTCAGTTTTGTAAGGCAAAACTACGTAATATTACGTTGGCATTGCACGGCTAAAATAATAAAATAGTGGAACATACTTGAACTGGAGGGCTGACGTCGCGCTGGAGTTTCAGACGTGTGCGCGCTGTGCCCGTGGCTCGAATATTACACGTTGGATATTACGTGACGAACTCGGTTCGTTTACTTCGCATTTCTGTTCTGCACTAGTTGAGGCATGCCTCTCCTGTTTCACAGGACACCTATGCATTAATTTATTTTGGCACACCCTCGTTCGCCGGCTTGTCCTTAATCTACTTTATTATGTATATTCGATAATACATTGCAGTGTTATATTAATATATTTTAGATTACTACCACAGATCAATAAAAACAACTTACGAAAGGCCTCGAAATCTCAGGCTCATCGTCATCGTCATCGTCATCATCATAAGCTTTTCAAAGTCCACTGCTAGTAGATCTTCCTGAGAATGTTTACCGATAATCCTCTCGCTGGACGAGTCGGTTTATCAATTGTAGAACACAGCTGCCCGCGGTACGACAGCACGCTGCTTGTCCAATTCTACAAACAAATACATATACCTGTCTCCGGAATGTTTGTCTCGTACAATCAAGTGCACCTTAGCGCGTCATGTGTTCTTAGAATTATTTGCCCGTAAACTGTAAAACAGTAGTCGCAAGATTCACATAACCAATTCGCCGTTGCTGTTAAAATTTCATCCTGCATACCCAAACGGGTAGCTAGCTACTCGTGAATGAAGCAGGCCCGTATACGGCGCAAGTTAAATTGGGGAGCCGGTGTGCGCCGTCGTTGTTGCATACATGGATATGCAGATTGTTCGAAGCGTGCATGCGTAATATGCGGCGGTATATTTTTGTAAACAAAGTTTTAAACGTGCGGATTGTGGTCGTTGTCACCCCGGGGCACGAAAATTCGTTCTCGAATAGGATTGTAGGATAATATATGATTATTTCAGCCAATGTTATTGAGACTGTTGCTTCATATGTTTTGGTGATAAGACATTAGTCCTATTGGTGGATTTTAGTTGAGTGCTTTTCTCTATTCTTAGCTGCCCTAATTTTATAGAAAAGAGTTGTCTGCTCCTTAAACGGGAGCAACTTATTACTAACTGCACCTTAGAAGAATTACTTTAATTTTACGTAGGTTAAGGGTAGGTTACTATAAACCGGCGCTGATAGATCGCGACAAGGGCCGGTTTGCCTAGCCACAGCTAAATGCCCTGACCGCCTATGGGCAGCAGCGTAGGCGGTGCGAGAATCTGTGCACTGCGACCCCAACGCGCATGTCCAGCGTGGGGATTGTAGTATAACTCCTCAGGGAGCCCTCTGACTCAGGCCCCCTCAGGCTTAGCGGTGTACTGTAAAATAATTGATGAACAATAATGAATCTTACATTCCATATAAATGTTCACAGCATATTTCATTTTGTACGAAATTTAATTTACAAAACTGGTTGTATGCTTGATAAAATTAATTTCGCGGAACTAGTTTCAGTAGCCTTGTAACTTGTTTCGGGAAATAATTAGTTTTGTGAAACCTATAATATGACTCAAACCCTGTCATCGTCAGAGTTTTATTTCCATTGCACAATTTTGTCGTACAGTTATCAGCAAAACAAAAAGCAGGTTGTCGGCAAAACTTTAGTTTCGTATAATATTTCAATGTTGAAATTAGTTACGTGACATTAGTACGAAGAAAAAGTTACGTTTAGCACGAAATTGATGAAATTATTACAGGGATTACGAAATTAGTGTTATCTGATACTCAGTATAGTTATTTGTCCCGTAATGACTATATTAATGAAACGATTTAAGGAATATTTTCATTTACTATATAGATTATTTATTGCAAGGCGATTAGAATTTTAACAGATATACAAATCGTGAGCATTTATTATTCTAATTATAGATTTGTAGGTATATTTTTCTTTTCCAAGTAACTAAGTAAGTTTCCAACCTTAGTATTTTGAAATTTATATTTTATGTTCATTTAATAAATGGCTCCTGCGCTCATTGGTTCACGAGTTAACATGAATGTTCGTGAAATGCGGTTAGCTAAACCGGGGTTCGTCGGCGTCGTCGGGTGTTTTTCCCACCAAAAATAAATATTCCCATGATGAACATAAAGTAAGTTACATGTATATTTAGTTTATCATTAAATGGTCGCGTGAGAATTTTCTTCAAATATTATTATTATTAAAAGTAAAGTTAAAACCACGTTCAACGTTTCCATTATTTACCGGATATAAGTAATTTATTAATATTTTACGCCACAGGTATATTGTGGCTAGACGCAGTTTTAATTGAGCTTCACTTACTAATTCAGTACCAAGCACAAACCATTGTAATAGCGGTAATAATTCTCCGGTTACGTTGTATTTCTGTTTACCAAGTTTTTTGTCTGTACTGTGCATTTTAGAATCGTCACTATGTCGAAGCGTATCGCTATTAGAACTCGGTACCAATTTAAAAAATCATGGAGTTGCCTGTCAGTCGTAATAGGCGATTACAAGGAGGGTTTAGTGGATGCAATAGAGTGGTAGCTCAAACCGTTCAGCCAATGAAATAGGGAAGGAAGACGGTACTTGTATATGTGGTCGCTTAACGTTGTCAGATTTAGAGGAGATGAGTTGATGCATAGTGTTTTTTCCCTTAGGCATCCCTTAGAGCCACGTCGTGGCCAGCAAGAACACGTTAAAAGCAATACATTCCGTTATTTTGATGTTACATTGTATCGTCTAAGCACGAAATGCTTGTGAAACTCTTTTTACCTGATTTCCCCACCCCATCCACCTTGTTGTTTGTTCGAGTAATAATTCAAATTTGTAATGGATTATTACATCGCCTTGTGTTCTTTGAATAGGACAGCTTTCATTTCCTGACGATCGCTCTACAATAGGCACACTGTGGTCTAAGTGATGTACTTCTGCGATTTCATAGCATTGCGTGATTTAATTGACAGTGTCGTTGATTTGGTGTCTGCCAAGCTTAAGTGTTGAGCAAAAGGGCCTGAGTTCGATCCCGGATCGAGTAGAATACTTGTTGTTATTTTTAAGTTGAAATTCTTAGTTGTAGTTCAGAGCCCGGATTTGTGCCCGATGTGTGGCAATAAATCAACGCCTTATTAGACGCATAACACACCTAGTGGAAAGTAAGAGTACTAACACTCCTTTGCTTATCCCTGCGGGAAATGCACGCGTAGTTTTATGTTATGACATGTATCTAAAATTGAAATGTACATATTATCCATTATGTACTCGTGAACATTAATAATATTAATATAAGCTTAGACTACTATGTCTATTGATGGGTGACTTGTGATAGTATCAGATTATAAGATGAATAGTCATTTCATTTATTACATTTTTTTATTTATTTATTTATTAACACCACAGGTCTATTTTTTTTATAAATGAAAGAAAACGCCATCGCTTGTGTTTTGCACCGGCGCTTAATGTAATCGACCCTCGTTAGATAAATAAGTCGATTTCCGCGCCGGATATAACTTTTCTTGACAATGACAATATTTGATTGATGACGATTTGATTAAGATCATTTTTTCGCCGCTAATGGCTTTCGAGTTTGATTAGACAGTTTGATCAAACAGATCGCTGTAGGAAGTTCCATTACTACATTGAATGGTTTTGGTGAGAAATTAACGTTTTAATTTTATAAAGAATTTTTGCTTTGGTTCTGTTATCCTGATTGAGCTTGTTGTGTGTTTGGCGGGAAAAATGTTAGTAATTGATTGTTTAAGGCTTATAGCCGTCCTCGATTTAGTATTCCATCCACCCTACACTATAAATTGGAAAATAATCTAAAGTTTATTTTCTGTACTACAAATTGAGCTATAAATTGTAATAAAGCGTAAAATCACGTCTGTAATGGCCGCGGGAATAGGGAGAAAAAGGTTGCAGTACACTCCCGCGTTGCACCACTTATGTTCTATCATAGAATAGTCGAGTCGATTTTTATACATCGGCTACAAATTTCAACTATATGTATATTAAAAGTTAGAAAAGCCAATACTGATCTCCGAGTGTTTCGTAACCACCATAGAGATATTATACATGTAGCTATATTTTTATAAGCAGGCCCGTGAGTGCCAATTAATAAATAATAAAAGATTATAAAAGTCCAACAAATAATAAAAGAGGAAGATGAGAGACTTATACTTGTAGTTGTTTAATGTTTTCTCCTTTTTTCAATGAATACATTGGATGGATGGATGGACACACATTTTGTGTATAAAACTCTATGGTAACCTCTCGACCAACGAGAAAGTCAATTGCACTGTAGTCTATGCTACACTAGACATGTATGTCGTGGCCTATATATCGTACACTATATATGCTACACTATATATGTCGTGGCCGTTACTGTAGACTATATGTTTATGTGGTAGCCAGGACCATAGACTATGTACTCTAGTTTATTTTATAT
>DWEI01005743.1:0-10585 GCA_018245875.1 Mysoria ambigua | reverse complement strand
GTTTTAAAAAAATTCGACGTGCGTCGGCGGCCGCTGCAGCGTCGAGAGATTCGCGTTCTCTCACGCCCCTCATAAGCCGGTGGTACGTGCGCCGCGCCCCGGCCGCCGCCGCCCCGCGCTCGAGCGCGACGACACTCGTGATTTCTCCACAGGTACCGCTCCCAAGTGCCATCGGTCATATGTATTGATTACCAATATCGACCAGAACATCGCTTACGGTTTAGAATTTCGTTATCAGCTATTACTATATCATAACAGGTCAGGTACAGAATGGATCGAGTAGCAAATATGTCTATGCCCACAGATCTAATCTGCGTCGTATGATTTATCCGCGCACTCGTTAAACCAAAAGAGTAATGATAAATAATCACTGATACCAGAATAGCTGCAACCGCAGTCAAGCTTCTCACGTAAGATACCCGAACAATTGTATGTAATAACATACATGTATACGTGCCATCAACAACACTCTCGTTATAAGAGTACTTCCTTCACCGTTATAGCAAGTGATCTTTTAACATTAACAACGCACAAAGATAGTTTCTGTAGGAATTTTGTACCACGATTCGAACGTCACACTCGTTAGATTAGAGACTCAAACCACGACACTACCACCGATTGTATCAGAAATTTGTGTACATCGGCAATAAATAACACGCCTGATAGTAGGTTTCATAGTCAACACCTCTCTAAACCCTACAACGTACTATCTACGTGGGGACTCCAAATGCATTCACGACCTAAGCCGAGCGGCAGTGTTTATACAAGCAACGTAAACAATTTGATTGTGATTCAATGCCGTGGCGGGCGTGGGAAGGGCTGGTAGACAATCGTGTGTAAACGTTGTCATAACAATAACATTGGCGGGAAACGTGTGAAAATACCTATCGAGCTATTGTGTCGATCGACGCCGGGAAGCGACGGGTTCGCTTTCAAATGACTTACAGCATGAGAAGGATCGCAGGTCGATGTTATCGCGTGTGAATGGTGGGACGTACAGAAAAAATTGTAGGTACTTATAACAAGTTTTGACTGTGTCATCATTTCAGATGTCAACAAGTCAGTACTCCTAGTCATTGCTCAATATTGCAACGTTGCTGAAACAAGAAATGACTAATGTAGTATCAATAGATATACAACATCTCACTCTGAAACGTGTTTACTTAAACATGAAAGTCGAAAAACTCACTTTTTAATACGAAGAGGGCAATTATAATTTATTGCTTGACGTGTACTGTAAGTAATGAGAGATTTTCAAATAATTATACCATATTTTAACAAAATACAACACGTGAAGACGGCGTGAGTGGAAATCAACATACGATTAACATGTGTACCACAATTTACATAAAGAGCGGCGTTATGTAAAGCGAAAGTTGTTTAACATTGCCAGCGTCAAATATTTAACTATACGAAAGTTATTGCAGCACTGCGAAATAAAATGGATATACAATTTTCTCTTAAAAATTTTTGCGCATAGCAACATTATAAATGACTGGATACAGAATATATATAATTTTTGGCCACAAATTTACCATCGGTCATTGCATAAATTTAACTGTTCGCATTTCTAAAATACTGCAATATTGAATTACTACACGCGTACGACATTGCGTCTTGTTTCAAATGCACACAACCTGTATCCCTGTTTATTTCTAGTTTTATTATCTGCATGGTGTCAAAGTAATGCGATTAAATTTAAGGTACAATTAAATAGGTTTTTACAAGTCTGTCGTCTCCTTATGTATAAATATAGGTTATTGTGTAAATATTTCTTACATTTTTACACAATAACCTACAATAGTGACGTACATTAGGTTGCACACCCCTCTTCACAGTAACTGTGTTATATCACCATTACCAGAGCACACGAATGTACTCGATTTTAATATTTTTATACACAAATCAGTCATCGGCAATTTACATAAAGATTACATAAAACATTTAATTTTTAAAAAGATTGGTAATTCCACCCTTATTTTATTTTAAATATAGACATTTTTATTACAAAATTTAATTTGTAAAATGAAACAAAATCACGATATTCAGAACACACCGAACGGTTTATTTCACACTAACCACAGCTCAACACTGAGGTACTGACCTTCTCAAGTGGTTAGCCTTTCAGTTTGTATATCACAAAATGCTTACTTGGTATGACTTTTATATCAATATCATTGACAATTGAATTATTTTTCGAACAAAAAGCACCAAATCAAAATATCTAAGTCATTATTAGTGACATTATTATTGATTTACAGATGGATTTTTTGATATTTAAATGTAATCTTATTAAATAATTTAATAAGAAACATCTATATATAAGTATATTCAAAAGTATTTTTGGGCACGAAATTTGGTTTCCATTGTGATTTAAAATTTTGTGGTGTTACACATAGTTAAAAAAAGGGTTTCGTGAGATAAAAATAAGAAGCTCAAACGAAGTTATTTGAGACCATATGCACATACTTTACGTAAATTTACGTAACGTAAAAATGATAATAGCAATGTTGATAGTCCAATGAAGACAAGTACAAACCTAACATGCTTGAAATCCGCGAAGAGTACGGAGAGGAGTGCAGTACACTCGCACGTAACACGAATTGGTAGTGTCTCTATTGCACATGAACCCAGGACCTCTCGATCAGCAGTTGCACTTGCGATCAACACGACCAACGAGGCAGTCAAACAAAATGCAAAATATGCGTTTTGTACGTTTTCAAATACATACCAGTTTTTGTTGATTTAATTAAGTTCGTTCTAAATATCGGTTGGCAGGCGCTGTCGGAAGAAGTCAAACTAATGTAGCTTACGAAATTACGCTTAAGTAAATTGCAATGAATGGAAAAAATGAGGAAGGCAGTCGGTTGTGGGAACGGAAAATACACGTGGATTGTTTCTTATTCATTAACTAACACAATTCAAAATATAGAGCGGCGTTCAATTCGGCTGTATTTTCCATACGAACCCTTATTAAGGCACCGATGGAAAAATAAAAATATAAAACTTCATCTTTCCTAATCTCTAGAAAATTCGATGGGAAGAAATAAAAATCTAATTATCAGGATTCTTATATAGCAAATAATAACGGTATTTGAATCAGAGTATATTATAAAAGATCCGGTTTATGGTTCCAGTTATTTTGGATAAATCCATATAGAAAATACTTTAATATGGTCGCAATGCTATTAGGATGTCTTTAGATTATTAGAGGTTATTGGAAGCAGAAGCATCCAGTACAGTTACGTCTAAAGACGAGCCCCCACTCGGCCGCGCGCAATCCCGGAAGCCTCCCTTCAGTCGCCACTTATCCTGGTCCCGAGGTACAGCGACGACGCGCGCTACTACCTAGGAGGTATTCACATAGCAGCACAATTCGCGTATACCCTAGTTGGCGTCTTAATCCGGCCTCCTTAACTTGCATCCCATCATTTAAAATATACGTAAAACACTTACGTGACATTTTTACTGACAGACTTCTCTTCCAATACGATATTTATTTATTATTTTATTTTAAAATAAGTCCTTACATACATAAATATTTTCACGCCAAGTCTCTCACGAGGTAGAACGGAGGGCAGACTTAAAATAAGTAGACTATATGTATTTGTCTACAATATTGCCGCACAAGCACGATTAAAATGTACTAACAATTCTAAATAACAGCAATAGAGCCACTAAAACATTGCTTTATGTGGTATAAATAAAAATCATTTCGTTCATTAACACGCTGGACGTATACCTACGTCTGGATCCTATCTCAATTAGGTACAGACGTTGAGTTTATTTTAAATAGTCCAAGGATGTAAATAATAGCAAGGACCGTACATATGTACATACTATTACTCTGAAAAGTATTATTTTACAAGCAATAGAAAAAGTTTTACATAATTGGAACTTAACTGAATGGAACAGCATTGTTAATGGGCTTTACCTAGATCCCTAAGAGATATTTGGAGATTCTAATATGCGTCGTACGGCTGTTGAGAAGGATTTAGGACGATAAAGTGTCACTAACGGTTTTACAAAAAGGAAGATCTGATAAATAATTATTCACACAAAAAGGGTTAATAAACTGAGAACCATCATTAAAATAAAGTACCAATGCGTGATTAAATAGTGCAGTAATTAACGATTAATCTTTTAGCTCAGTGAGCTGTGTCAAATGAGGCTATATCATGTAAAAAAGACAACTCATAAATATTGCCTTTTCTGTATCCTGCCCCTGTATGTTATATATGCTGTATAGAACGACGACTTACTCGTGTCTATATATGCGTAATAGTACGTTCTTATTGAGCTCTGCAGTTATCAACAGACCTGTTAGTACAGTATTTGCCGAGCATAACTTCTGAGCAAGGGACTGTAGATTCGATTCCCTTTCATCACAAATATGTAAGATAAGCACAAGTAATTAATCTGCTTTTAGATAAAGAATATATATATTTTTTATTATATAGGTTGTCTACGTTAAGCCATTTCATGGTTATATTACTTTTTAATAAGATGCTCGGTGTGTCTGTAGTTCATGTAGGTACGTGGTCTGAAGTCACGAGCGAGCGTCATGTCACAATAAACAGAAGGTAGTCAGTGACTCTTTAAAATAGGGACACAATTCATGATACAAAGATGTAAGTAAAGTTACAAGCTTAAAACATCGAAATCATTAAAATTATTAATAATTATTAAAATGTACAAAAATAGGTATATGCTTTATTACTTTTCATCTATTTTATTAAAATACGAAAGACAATATGTTTTTTCCGACCCCTTTCATCGTTCCACTGTTGGAAAATTCCTATCCTCTCAGAATAACAATTTTAAGGCCATAGTCTGTCACGCTGGCCAAGTGATGGTGGGCAAACTTCACAAGTCTTAGAGAACTTTAAGGAGCGCAAGTTTCCTGACGATGTTTTCCTTCATAATAAAACCAAGTGCTACTTACTTTCAAGCATATTTTTTTAAAAAGTGCGCACTTGAATTTGATCCCAAGCTCCCGGAGTGAGAAGTCGAATTTCATACCACTAGTCCATAACAGCTTTAGACAATTTCTATACCATTAAAGCTGTTTAAACGAGAAAATATGTTTATATGATTAAGAACATACTTCATGATTCTAAAAATAATCATTTTTAAAATAAAGTTGATTCTCTTCACAAGTACATCATGAAATTGTACGTAATGGAACAATAGGAGCGTGACTACTATTAAATGAAAGGTGGATTATAAAAACGTAATGAAAGGTGGATTATTATAAAAATATACTACATATAATCATTAGAACAATCGCGCAAACAAACGAGATACTCGCACTATTATATACTAAGTGAATGCATACAAACTAGTTAGAAAGGACTCACCTTTCCTGTTGGAATCCAATTATCAGACGATATCTGAAGAATATTCACTTCCGGCTCAAACTCACCAAATTAACAATGTTTATAAAATCGTAGAAAATTACAAAATTCTTAGTTACAACAAATATTTTAGTTACTATGATATTATTCGTCCCTTCTGATTAGAAGGAAGACAAATTTTGTGAAGATCAATATAATAATCCAAAGAAAAATGTCTGTTAAAATTTGCAAAACAGGGCGCGAATTCGAATACGATTTTTTTAATACTGCGCAAGCGCGGCACTACCAATCTTTCGGTGGTCAAATAAACGACTGTCTTAAAAGTGTAAACCTGAACGCAACCAATCGCCGCCGCCTTGCATTCTCCTAAGACGGAGCTATTATACAAACAAGTTGAAATGGCTATAGCCTATCATAAATAAGCTAACTTGAGAACACGTTCTTGTCAGACTGGATTATAACAACACTTTACTTACAAATATATAAATTTAAACTTTAACATGCATTACCTAGGATTTGAAATTGTCTGAATTACCTGTTTCACTATATAAGCGTTTGTAGAATTTAAATTCACGGTTAAGTTCTTGCAAAGTACATTTTCGTTTAGCAATTTATGAAACCGCTTGTACATCAGATGTAATGAAAACGTACCTTAAGTCGAATTAAAGTAAGGTTCCAAATAGAAAGTGTATCTGGTATTGAGTTGATCACCTTAGAAGAAATTCTATGACCCTGGTTGGTATGTGTAAAGCATACTCAAGCCAAGCCCACAGAATCTTGATCCACTGAGAATGAATGATGCAAGTCTCATTGTAATAGGTCGTATTGGCACTTGTTTATAGACAAGTGGTTGATCTAATAGATCCGATAAAGACTATTGAATGTTGAATATTTGTGTTTCTTTTATTTTAAATATTAATTTAAAAGTAAATCTTCCTTAGTTATAGAATAATAAAAGTGCTATGTACGCTTTTCCTTCACTAACATAAGGTTCGTTTTATGATATACTGGTAATTACTTTTACTCTTATTCTTGAGTTCCATTTTGTTGTTTAAGTTACGATTAAATTTAATACGATAGATATGTTGTTGCTGTCAATCACTATTAGTTTATAATGTACCTACCTACCAGAATTTCCCCCATCTGTTATTAACCAGTAGAATTTCTTACACTTGGCATTGACGATCTATTTCTTTAAGTATCATTTGTAAACTAGATGGCGCTAACATCGATGTACTTAAATAATTCTAATCCTAACTTACTGCATCTGTGTTATCAAGATTCTGTTTCCAAATTAATTATATGTAAAGATTCTTCATTTTATTAAAATTATTGACAAGCCTGACCCAGATCACTGTCTCAGGGGTACCAACACATTGGTTGTGCCATGACGGACAAAGTCAAATTAAATGATATCAGCTTGTGCAAGTTACAATGATACCTATACCGATTTAAATGTTTCGTCACGGCTCTTAAATACCTACTTGTCTAATAAAAATCCAAATTTGTTTTTCGTAGTTCCTCAATATTATAATCATTTAGGGATGAACGTATACAACTTGGTAGAAATGTGCTACTGGGTATACTGCCCTGGTGAAAAAATTGAAAAAAATAAATCATATTAAAGTCTTGCTAAGGTGTACAAATACTGAAATACGTAACTTCACGCCTATAATCCCTGAAAAGGTAGGTAGAGGAATGTAGACCACTCCCACGTTTCACTGGTTGCGTTTACGTCCCGCTATGTAATAGGTGGTGAGGCTATTGCCATGCATCGGGCACATATCCAGACTCCGAACTACTACTAGACAATTTAAGTTAGAAAATTTTGTCGTGATCGACCCGGGACCTCCCGATCGTCAGTCGCACTTGCAACCAACACGACCAACGGGCAGACGATATACAATACAGAAATGTTTCAAAATAAAAATAGCGTAGGTACGGTAGACATGTATGTATATTTAAATACAATATGTATAAAAAATTAGACATGTTAATTTATTACAGGAAAGGGTTCATTGCAAATGTAAGTTTATATTATAATAACAAAATGTAGTTTGGACTTGGCGTGAAGATATGTATGTATGTATGTATGTATGTAGTTTTATTCAATCACGACATGATATAACGTTACACGTATATTGAACAGATTTTGTTTTAATGTAATAAATTAAAATATTATATTGTACAAAAAATAAATCCAAACTTAATTATGTACGTTTTATAATTCAATCTTAGATCAGCGACCTTCTTAGAATATTGATCAAAGTGACAGAACTTTCGCTGCATTTCGATAAATAAATAAATAAATTGTATTAGGACTACGATAGCAAAATAAAATAAGATCTTACTGTAGCAGTCGATACTATACAAATCTTTATGAAACCTAACAATGTCACGCTTATATGTAATATTATTATAAGCGACTGTACTATTCAGTACGGTGCAATACAACAGTGATCAACAATAACATTCACCTCAATAATACTGGTTCTTAAGAGTAACAAAATAAATCTTATCAGCATAACAAAATGTTGTATTGTACAGTTGCAAAACATTCGACTAGATCGCACGGGTACATTAAGTACATACTACATAGACACAACAGTGAAACGAACTAGGAGGCCGGCCGCGGACGACGCGCCGCCGCGACGTCACGCGCGCGCCGGCGCCGCCGCGACGTCACGCGCGCGCCGGCGCCGCCGTGACGTCACGCGCGCGCCGTGTACCGGCAACCCAGCCGCCTGCAGCTGTCCCGTGTACGTCAGACAGACAGACGATGGCCACTGCGACGCTCGCCGCACTTATATGTATAGCACATTTATTATCAAACAAACTAACGGTGCAACTTTCAGGCGTTCGATATCTCAGTAAAATTACAACATATCAAGTAGTATACCCTCACTTTAACCTAACTTATAATTACGTACCAAACTATTACACCTTCTACATTTATACTTTATTATAAATATCTCACTATATTTTTAAGCTCTATTTGGATATTCTTACGGATTTAACAAATACCACTTTGCTTGGCTTTCTTACACGCAGCGAAGTGTGACCGTCGTGGGCGTTAAGGGGTGAATCAGCTCCCTCAACACTGCTCCACTCGGGGACGTGGAGCAACTTTTGCATGATTCGTTAGGCTTAGTTGCTACCTTCAGGAACATCGATCGACACGAGGGTGTGACGACGGAGGCGTCACGGCGCGGCCCAGTCGCCGAGCACGCGCGCCCAGTCCACGTGGCGGAAGTAGGGGTGGCGCTTGATCTCGAGCACGCCGCCCGCGCCCAGGCGCGCGCGCGGCTCCTCCGTCAGCAGCTGCGGGCGGGCCACGGTCGCTGTAGCCACGCTGGCCATACCGCCACGCGGTATCCAAACCAATATAAGCAATCCGCGAACGGGGCTAGTTAGAAACTTAACATAAGGCAAATACCCCTCGGGGTGGGCCCCGTCCGGCAGTGCGCTCCGGCGGGCCGATGATGACGAGCGGGAGATTTGTCGGTGCACGGGCACTTCCGTCTCACTCGATGCTGGTGAGATCGTATCGAGTGGAATGAATGATGTATAACATGCAACAGCTTTGTAAATAAATACTTCAATGAGTGCTTAATTGATAGAGATAATGCAAGATGGGCGACCTGCGCGAGCAGCGACGCCTGCTCCACGGGCAGCGCGGCGGGCAGCGCCGGCGCCGCGCCCGCGCCCGCCGCCCGCAGCGCCTGCCACCGAGCGTCGGCAGTCGTTTACACTCCAAGTCGTTTCTAGAAAGTCTAACTTAGATAAATCCAATGCTCTAGATCGACAGGACTGTCCGTCAGCTATGTATAAATAACCCACAAGGCCCACCACACACTCTCTGATGGGAATGTTACAAATGTATACAACTGCTTAGCGTATAAGAGTAGCGACAAATGTAGAAGCCCATCAGGTCTGCTCACACGAGACCGGCGTGAAGCGGCCGCCGCCAGTGGGCTACGCGAGCGCACGCACCTGGCCGCACAGCAGCTCGTACATGACGGCGCCGAAGCTCCAGTAGTCGGCCACGCGCTCGTCGCACTCGTCCGGCTCGCCGCGCTCGGGCAGCGGGCGGCGCAGCTCGGGCGCCACGTAGGCGGCGCGCTCGGGGCGCAGGCGCAGCGCGCGCAGCGCCATGTCGCGGCCCGGGTAGTACAGCATGTAGGTGAGGATGACCTGCCCGCGCGCGCCCAGCAGGATGTTGGCCGGGCTCAGGTCTCTGCACGGAGCACGCTACGTTCTCATGCTATC
The DNA here is from genome assembly GCA_018245875.1 of Mysoria ambigua. Lineage (NCBI taxonomy): Eukaryota > Metazoa > Arthropoda > Insecta > Lepidoptera > Hesperiidae > Mysoria > Mysoria ambigua. The sequence goes on along the minus strand of DWEI01005743.1, from coordinate 959 downwards.
TGCCGCATTACTACACAGACGTCCCGCTGTGACCGACACTACGCCGGCGAGCCGCGCCGCCGCCTAGACCCTTCTCGGTTCGAAAAGCATTCCGTGTCCGACAGTGGGATACCCTAATAATGGTAATGATGATGAGATATAAGCGGTAACTTTTACCAGTTTTAAAATCGTCTTGTACAAAAAGAACGGCAGCGACTATTTTTAGTACCACTCCAATAATCTTTTACATACATATACACTTTCTTCCTACCTGGGTGAAAATTGTTAATCAAGACTACCACGATGACGCCGCGCCGCCGCGCCGCCGCCCGCGGCCCGCGCGCCCGCGCCCGCGCCGCACCGGGTACTCGGCGACGGTTTATTGAGAACTGTACTTAATCTGACTTTCAGACCTGTTCGATTCCCGCCCACGGAAAGCCCACTGAGTGTTCTCCGTTTAGTTCTCAGGTTAATTCAACTGAAGACAATGAAACTCATCTACACTGAATATACAACTCGTGTTGTGGCACCACCTTTATAAAATTACAGCTGCCACTCCTCACCTGCAGATAACTCCGGAGTCGTGCAAGCTCTCCAAGGCAGTCAATATCTCGGCCCCCCATTTACACACGGTCGACGGGGGTATTAAGTCTCGAGGGTTTGGCGTTAACTGGAAAAATATATAAATAACAAGTATTTTTAATATCAATTAATATAATCTTGTTCGCTCCACCGTTTGATGGCGGCTATCTTCTCACAGGCCATAGTTTTTACAATAGGCGTCATATATTATTATCGGATTATCATAATCATAAAGTACCCAGTACCCACCAAACCATCTAAAACAATCAAATAAATGTGTTCTGTTTGTGGTGGTTAGGTTAATGTAACGACAGCTGTAACCACGCACCGTGCGGCCCCGCGCGCCGCCCGGCGCCCGCGCGTCGCTCGCCGCCGCCGCGCCGGCGCCGCGCCCCGCC
>DWEI01005742.1:0-10585 GCA_018245875.1 Mysoria ambigua | reverse complement strand
ACCACCTATTACATAGTGGGACGTAAACGTAACCGGTGAATCGTGGGAGTGTTCTGCATTCCTCTGCCTACCTCTTCAGGGAATACGTTTTTAACACCCGTTTGTTAAGGAAACCGGTTTGGTTTGGGTATAAAAATATGAAAACACTCGAAAACATTATCAATTTATTTATACAGCCACAATAAAAAACAGACCAGCACGACCCGCGCTTCGCGAACAAACACATTTTACAACAACAAATTACACACGCCGACAATCGATAAATAATCGAACACAATTCACTAATCGCCCAGTAATTACATTCCAATCCCACCATCGTTCCAATTCCAACACGCGACACCCCCTGGCGCGCCACCTCCCCGCCGAACATTGCATCGTCTACCGCCACCCTGGAGACGCTGCGACTTGGCTCGACACTAGTGTTGACAAGTGCAGTCTGTGTTGTATGCAAGTGCTTATGACATTTTTGCTATTGCATAAGTATACACAATATTGTCACGGATTAAATTCACAATAATTCAACATGGAACTCCTTGTATAATTACCTCGACGGATGCTTATTTACTGTATAATCAAAGGTATCAATCACTGTGAAATTAATAGAAAAGTACTAGTCACAATTAGATTTAACCTTTTGTAGTACTAAAAGTCGCGTCGGAACCGTACATACAAGGATATACAGTTGTCGCCCGCCCACCAAACTCCGGACAGAGTGACACATCAGACACTTCACAAACAATTAAACATAACTATTCTCTTACGGAATCCTTAAAGTTTTTCCAGCGAATGGAATTCAACGTGTCATCCGAATCCTCAATAATTTGGTTAACGAACAATCAATACAACAACCGCACAATATACAGTCTCCACTAATGGAATACGCCAAACATTGATCATCGCACTCCATTGACGCTGATGGAATACGATGTATAATTAACACAAAACATGTGTCAATTATACATCGTATCCGTAGCACGGTCACATGCGCGTACATGTGAACGGCCATCGAAGATATTATCCCGCGTCGCTTGTAAATAGTGTGCCACACTTGTGACCGGGCGCGCGCTACGACTGCTCCCTTATGCACGACTGTATAATACGCGTTGATACATTAATTAAATACAAGAGACTATTTATTACAAAGATTTATACAAGCCAATACAAAGTATACAAATACAAAGTATATTGCCAATCACTCTAAGGGTGGGCAGAGACTGAGTATTTCCACGTGGCTCGTCGCCGGTACGTGCCATCGTTCCACGCCCACGGCACCAAGATATACAAAAACGGCTGTACATAAAACTAAATACGATACAGGTAACGAACCGAGTCACAGTGCAGCGCGCCGCGCGCGTTACGTCGCCCGGGAATCGAACCGGACGCGACGTACAACAATCACATGTAAGCACGAGTCTCGCGGGAGGCAGCCCCGCCCGAGCCAGGACACCCCTGGCGCCTCTTCTACTTTGTTCAGTCAAAAAGAAAACATTTCGATTCTAAATTCTCCATAAAATCCCGTAAAATTATAGATAGCTTTTATTGCTAAGTAAATCTATCTATTATCAAATGTCTTCATCTACGATAATAAATATATTGTATAAGAAAATTATTATTATTATTATTATGTACATTTAAAAAATTCTCAACCATTCTTTGGAAAATCACCAAAGTTTAGATTTTTATGCCTCAATTTTTATGCCTCATAATTTTTGAACATTACGATTTATGCAATGTATTTATTAAATAATAATATAAAATATTGGCAATTATTATTATTATTATTAATATTAAGAAACGTGACAATTCCCCGTTCGTAGGAACCGAATGTATAATAATAATTTAATAATTTATACGAATTATACAAATAACGAATAAAAAAAGTGGACACAACAAACGCATAAAGGTCTTTATGCACTGTCCACATTTAAAATTCATGCGACGATCCGTGGAAAATGTTTTCTTTTTACTTTGGATTATCTTTAAAAGATTTTCAAAAACGTCAAACGTAACTATAAATTTAAGCTCAACTAAAATTCCCGCCTTAGCGTCAATGAATATAATATAATATACAATTATGTTATGTCTAAAGAGGCAGAGGGCAGCCTCGAAAGCCTCACAATTATTATTTTTTTCACATTTTTAGCGATAATATTTATAAATAAATTCTAACATGAATTTGAAATGGTATTATTATTATATTTAAACATTCCACGTTTAAACATCAAATAAAACACCGTATAAAGCTATCTTTCGTGTGGTAACTTGACGAATCACATTAGTCTTCCATAATAATTATGGTAAAATTAAAAATATTTAATAAAAAAATGATCAAAAACAAAGTCATATAAAACAAATTCGTCAGGAACTCTCTATTAAGTAAGAAAGTTATATACAAAATTATAACAATAATAATTATTAAATTAAATTAATATATATTTTTTCAACTACCCTACTTTTTATTGGAATGTTACTTTATGGGGGTGGGGGTCAATTATTTATTAACTTTTTTTGTTTGTTTTTAAAACGAGTTGCAACATCTTAACATTACTATCATGATGTATACTATGAAATAGTACAACAAAAACGAATATATAAAAAATCTACATTTAAATTCCCTCAAAATTTACGAGATTTTTGTTACACCGAAACCAACGGTGACCAAGTACCCTCAAAATATTCAAAATATAACGCATTAAAAAAAATATCAATAAAACTCATATAAAAATTATACTATCCACAACTTAATTAAGTACATTGATTTTTCTTTAAAAAAAAGTAAAATCTGAAGACGGATATAAAAATTAATAAAAAAAATATATTTCATTATGTACTTGTGTACTGTTTAAGACCTAACGCGACGGTGAGACGAGCTCGGCCCCACTCGGACCGCCTCACGAGCGAGCACCAGGATTGTCTACACTCACCCTTACACGAGGAACGCGTGGTGGACAGTCTTTCGATATTTTATCCTTTTCATAAAAATAAATTAATAATGATAATTACGCCTCTTGTTAATTTGGTACAATACATCACGTGCTGTATATTGAAACAAACTTGGGGCCCCTTTTGATACGACGGTTGCTGCAACCGAATACATTGGTTAAAATTCGGGGGCCCCAATAATCCAAAATTTCATTTCGTATATAAAGCATAAGGGTTCCCCTACGACATTTGAACAGCCAACACAGGGCTAAACACTACACAATAAAAATTACATATCGGATGTAAACTTTAAAAATCTAAAAAATCTATTATTCATTGAATATTAAGTAGAAAATGACTTTAGTATTATAAGTGAGAAACTTCAATACCACCGACTCTAACACAACTGACTTCATTTAGCACAGCTGACTTTATCACAACATTAAATAACCCCATACAAACTATATCCACTTGTCCTCCTTCTTGCCGTTGAGCAGCGGCGTGGACTCCATCTCCTGGCAGTCCCGCGCCGGGCTGCCGTCCGGCTTGCCGCCGTGCTTGCCGGCGCCCGCCGCCGTCACCGCGTACGGCACGCCCGCGTGCTCCGACGCCAGCGGGTTGTAGTACTGCTGGTAGCACAGCACGGCCACCGTCAGCCCCAGCGCCGAGCCGGCCAAGATGTCTGACGAGCACATCACATATATGTTTTTAAAGTGTTTTATTATATCAAAATACGTGGTGCATTTATAACGCTCCTGAAGGCCTTTTACACATTTGAACGTTGGCCGTATTCTGAGGTCTAAAAGATGAAACTTGCCAGTGGGTCAGCCGACAGAGCGACATAAACAAATGCCGGTTGACTCCTGTACTGTTGAGGCAGTAAAATAGCAGTCTTGTGTGTATGTCTGCCGACCGAATACCACCACTGGATGTATACAGTGCAAGAGAATAGAATGTTCCAGAAACCGCACCTTGCCAGTGGTGGTGGTAGTCGCAGCTGCGCGACAGCGCTATGGCCAGGGCCAGCAGCAGCGGGGCCAGGGCCGCCAGCACGCGCGCGCCGCTGCCCCGCCGCCGCGAGAACACGCCCAGCCGTCCGCACAGCCACACGGACGCGATGCCCAACGAGCAGAACGACACTGACGATTATAAAACGAAAATATACACCACTTAAATTGATGTTAGTGAAGATTGCTAGTAACCTTGTAAACTTTTTAGTGCACGTCTATGTCCAGCGGTGGACTGAGACGGGTTGAAGACGGATCACTCACAGCTGCTGTGCCCGCTTGGGAAGGACTTCCTCCCCTCCATGATGTCCGCCATGTCGCCGGTGCACTGCAGATCTGGAATCTCTATGCCGTCCGGGAAACATCGGTAGAAGAAGTCTGGACGCGGTCGACCTGGTGGCACAACATTTATCGCTTCATTATTGTAATATTATGATGTTACGTCCGATTAGAGCGTGGGAATTCATGTCCAACCAATGCGACCAGAGCGCGTAGAATATTTTCTAATGATTTAGAAAGTTTAAAGACCGCTTATAGGAGGGTTTTTCGTGTAGAGCTCCTTTAGAATCGCTGCGCATTTACATTTGATGAAATAAGAAAAAAATACAATTAAAGAGACGCGCGTAGGGCGGAAAGGTCGTAAGCGCCGTGCAGAATGCGTCGCTTACGCGTTTGTTTGAATTGCAATTGACGGAACAAAATCACAAGAATGATTCCTGTTCTGTGATCTATATATTCTATCTTTATCAGGCGGCGTCGCGCGCGCTTTTTCAGAGCGGTGTCGGCACGGAAACACGATAGCTCGTAGCGCGAACTACACGCACTATTCCGGCGCGCGTCGTATTCGCGTTCTATCATGCTATTATAAAAGAATGGATTTGTAACACCGAACACTGTATCTAGATATAATCAGCAAGAAATTTCACTTGAATCGGATTTTTTTTTATATTAAACATGTACAGCATTAGGCATGTCACCTGTGTTGCTTGCTTTGAAACATTCCGTTAGAAAATTTGTAAAACTCGAGATGCTCCGAAAACGAGGAACGCCATCATACGATTGTTAATTATGTCATTGTACTTATTGATGAAAAACGTCACAAATAAAACGCTCTCTTTCCCGACCTTTGCCGTTCCACTGCTGAGCGCTCCTTTCAGAATGAGAGGGTCAACGACACAGTCTGCCAAGCTGGCCAAGTGCGGGCAGCGTGTTCATGTACCTTAGAGATTTTTTTTTAGACGCTTAACGAGACATATTTCAATTATCTTTGATTGTATTCACATCATGTATTATCGTGCTCTTGTTGGACTATATATAACTAGATTTTTTAGCGAAGCCCTCGAGGTTTAATAAGGTCTTGCTCGATTTTAATCACGAGCTAATCTGCAGCAGCTTGCATCTCACTGCGCAGCATACGCAAAGGGTCGGTGGTAATTATGACGTTAAAAATATACCATTGTCAAATTTTGTTAAACATAATAAATTCTCAATTATTATACAAGGCAAGTGAAATAGTGCATTACAAAAATAACACAGATATTTTGTATAACCGCCACGTTTGCTGCGATATGGCTACACGATTCCCTCTAAAACAAAACTGGGGGTGAATCTAAGGCATTCATGAAACATAGTACAACGTCATCTGTGTTGGTATGTGGTAAATCCATTAATCCATCATTTATATGGTAAATGCATTAAAAACTTTAAAACCAAGTACAGCGCCATCTGTGTTGCGACATAGTCAACTGGTTTCTCGCAGTACCAATTCCCGTCTAGTCCACGTCTAGCCGTGGACGCCTAAAGACTGACGGGTGGATAATATAAATATGACATGAATTAACTCACCAACTATTAACTTCATCATGTCTGTTATCACGCCGTTTATTCCCAGCGCCAAGGACCAAGTGAGAAGTATCTGAAAGTAATGATAATGACATCTCGAGATATCTCCACACGCAGCCATGTGATTCGTTCGAATTTCTGGTATCGGTGTCTGGATCTGAGGCCCGGCGTATGATCAATGGCCCATCCCCTATTCCATCGTCGGACATGTCACTACACACGTCTGTCTAGCTCTTCGGGGATTACATGCTTTTTATTACGTTTCATTTTATTTCTAATTAATTGCTGACTAATTGCGGACCGCAGGTCAGTAGAACGATGTCACAGGTGCACAAGTAATTATGTAAAGGGGCCCCATTTGACAACAATTGTACAACTTAAGGCACGGGGAGCCCTTCTGGGGGCCCATGTATTTACCACGTAAAGGGGCCTCGTTTACTTGCAACCACACACAAAGCTACAAACGGGGGCCCCTCTACGGGGGCCCCATCGACACGCGGCCGTTCATTCGCCGCCACCCGCGGCGGTCACCTCGAGCGCGTCGTTGCAGTCGCTGCAGCCGGCCCACGCGAGCAGCGACAGCGCGCACGGCGCGGCCAGCACCACCGCCCAGAGCGCGCCGCCCGGCACGTACGAGTCGCGGCGCGGGTACTTGCAGTCCGCGTGGAGCTCGGCCGGCTGGATCACGCGGACGAACGGCGCCATCGTCTCCATGTAGCTGCAACGGTTGCGCGCGGTGTACACACAGAAGCATGCGTTTGGCTGTGTTTGGGAAAATATTTAGGAATATGATCAGGAATATAATCATCATAGGATAGGATGAGGAATAGAAATAATTAGGAATGTATTAAGAAATGTATTTAGGAATTTATTTAGGATTGCATCTTGGAATGTATTTTGGATTACATTTTGGATTGCATTTTGGAATGTATTTTGGATTACATTTAGGATTGCATTTTGGAATGTATTTTGGATTACATTTAGGATTGTATTTTGGATTACATTTTGGATTGTATTTAGGATTGCATTTTGGATTGTATTTTGGATTGTATTTAGGAATGTATTTTGGATTACATTTTGGATTGTATTTTGGATTGTATTTAGGAATGTAATCTCTCCCGAAGAGACTTCGTTGTGTATAGTCACTACCTACTAGAGAATATAATTTAAAAAATCCAACAGTACATACACAAATATAAATGAATAACAAAAGGTTGATAGTAATACAATCATGCACATCACTGCCCCTTCGGCGTGTTGGTAGCAGGCGCGACTGCCGAACGAGAGGTCCTGGGTTCGAGTCCCGGGTAGCGTACTATTGTATTTTCCTCATTAAATTTTCCCGTTAGTCGCCTGGAGTCCATATATATACCCGGTGCATGACAATAAGCTCACCACCTGGTAAACATAACCGGTGAAATGGGGGAGTATACTACCCTTATCTACCCACCTCTTCGAGGAATACAGGTGTGATGTTACCGATAATACAAATGTTAAATACACTGACTACATTAAGAATTTTATAGAACTATTCGACACCGGTGTCCATCAGACTGAAGACATGGAAGCTGTACCTACACCGATAAGGTGCGAGTTGGCAGTCCAGACAGCGGAAGCCAAGTGTTTTGAACCCCTCCAATTTACCTGCCAGACATAGAGGTAGCCTTATCACACGTAGCTCAGTCGATGGGATATAATTATTGTATTTATTATTGATAAAAACATAAGTTAGCTGCCAAATTGTCTTCATCAATACATAGCTCATTTGTTAAACTATCATATCAAGCCACCAGGTCCCTTAAGGGGTGGGCAGGAAGCACTGAGTGACAAACACGGCTCTAAACAGACCCAACATTTTCTTCTGTATAATATATGTTCTTATAATTTCCATTACATTACAATAATGAGCTAATCAAGTGTAATAATAAAATTTTCCACTCTAATTACAATGGAAATAAATAAATATAATATTGGAATCGGTAAATGTTATAGATATTAAAAAGTCTAGTTATATCATTGGTCGTGTTGGTTGCAAATGTGACTGCTGATCGGGAGGTCCCGGGTTCGATTCCCAGGTCGAACACTACAAAATGTTCTAATTTGGATTATCTAGTTGTGACTCGGAGTGTGGATATGTGCCCGGTGCATGGTGATAGGCTCACCGCCTATTACATAGTGGGACGTAAATGTAACTGGTGAAATGTGTGAGTGTTCTGCATTCCTCTGCCCACCCCTTCAAGGATTACAAGTGTGAAGTTAGGCTTTTTTACATACATATATAAAAAATTACAACTTACAATAAACAAATACTTGTGCTAGTCAAACTCATATTCGTCCTCAATGGGAATCAAACCCACAACCCCGGCTCAGTAGCCAGCATCACAAACTATCAGGACTGGCCGACCAGTTGAATACATTTTTTTCAACCCTTTATCGTTCCACCGTTGGAACACGGGTCTCCTTTCAGAGCGAGAGGGTTGAGGCCGTAGTCCGCCAAACTGGCCAAGTGCGGGTTGGCAGACTTCACACACCTTAGAGAACATTAAATACATATTATATTTATTTAGAACGAGTCCTAGCTACATATTAATTCATTTATATTATGAGCTCATTTACCATTGCAAATGTATCCTTGATAAGGCTCATTGAGAAATCATTTAGAGGAATAACACTTCTATAGTCACAGAAATAAAGATTGAATTTGATCGATAAAAGTATCGCTTATTATTATACAATACAACAATTACCAAAGTAATCTCGATTATGCTAATAATTTCATTGTGGTTCTATCACGCGATATGTTACCTATCTTCACACCGACCTCCGCTAGCGGTAGGCAGAGTGTCGGACTACAAATGTGTATATCAGTGATTCCCAAAGTGGTCTATATCGAACCCTAGGGGTCCATGACAACCTGCACGGGGTCTACGTCAGCGAAAAAGACATTTGGGGGTCCATGAAATGAAAATGGGGGTGCACGATAAGGGATCTCAACACATGCACCGATAGTACCTATTTACTTACATAACACTATCTTATAATATCAAAACATGTACTTTTTTACATTAAGTTTTTTAACACTAAACTTCACTACAGTTAGAAATTTACAGGAGATCAATATCAGGTGAATAGGGGGTCTGCCCGACACGGAAAAACATGGCAAGGGGTCTACGACACGAAAAAGTTTGGGGAACTCTGGTCTACATCCTTACACATCCTCCATAACTTTTCCTCGTTCATTCATCACTATCTCATTAGCGTAACTTCACGCCTGTAATCCCCGAAGGGGTAGGCAGAGGAATGCAGAACACTCCCACCACTCACCAGTTACGTTTACGTCCCGCTATGTAATAGGTGGTGAGCCTATTGCCGTGCATCGGGCACATATCCAGACTCTGAACCATTACTAGAAAATCTAAATAAGAAAATTTTGTAGTGTTCGATCCGGGAATCGAACCCGGGACAATTATGAAGCCACAGATAAACGAAAATCTAAAAGCATGACATTAATGTAATGAAAAGAATGTTTTAAAATTCTAGTAAATATTATTAAAATACAGTGACACAAGAAAAAAATAAGTTGAAATATTTCACAAAGATGCGGCATTTTTTATGTTCGCATTAATCATAATGGGTTTAATTCTCCATAAAATAGCAGAGAGTGCATTTTAATTTTAAAATGTGATATGTGTTTCACTTAGCCGTGGCTGATAGCATGGAAACTTTACTGTTTGAGATTAGCACAAGATATAATCCAGCTGTAGCGACTTCTCATAGATAAATGAAAGCTGTTAGCTGGTCATATTTATTTTAAAAAAGGTGTGTTCGCGGCTTTGATTCTGGCGATCGTAGAATAAGAATCCTAAATTAATATTTTTTGATACTTGTTAACAGTTCAAAGTAGTACATTTTTTTGGCCATTTTTCATATGAATCCTCCAATAGTGGGAAGGATTCGATTAGAACTACGTGAGGCCTGTAGCGATCAAGAAATGTGGCGCACGGTCCTCTGTCATTACTCTAGACACAACCTGGTGTGATGATATAATAAGTAGATTGAAAATTTGTCCCATTTGTTCTAGCTGTGCTAAGTAAATTTATGTGAAAATTACCAAGAAATATAAGGCTCATTCGAAGGTAAACTTTTTCATAAGGTTTACTTGATGATAAACATGATGATTTATGGATGATAATAATTACTATAATATAATAAAGGTAAATATTTAAGTAAATATTTCGCGATGGAAAATTATTTGTTATTAAATATCACAAATTTAATCACTAAGGTGTTACTGGTTGCTATGGTACCTTTAACGGAATCGTACATTCGTCGTGTTATTCCTCGACTTGTGGCTTTATGCGACTCATGTAGTTCAGCCATGCGGAGTAGTAGTTTAAGTTGAAGTCATGCCATGAAATACATCATTGCTAGTGCTACAACACACAACTTAAGTACATAAAGGAGTTTATAGTTATTCATTAAAACTTTTATTGGAAAAAACTTTGTTTTATTGCTCAGTGTTAACGTTTTTGTTCGAGAATTATTATGAAAACACTGAATACAAAACTTTCTTTCACGTTTTATTAGAAGGTACCCACAATGATATTAAACTAAACTAATATCCATAGTTTTATACGGCGTGGAGGAATATATATTAAAGTATTAGTAAATCGTGACAGTAAATAGTATTATACATGTAGGTATTATAAGATCGTTATCTGCGATATGAATAGTTGTCAATAAATTGCATTCACAATAAGTTCATGGACGTTTACATTGCATAAGTTATGCAAACTTTAACCAGATATTGTTAA
>DWEI01005741.1:0-10585 GCA_018245875.1 Mysoria ambigua | reverse complement strand
ACGTTAAATTCACACCACTTACGTTAAATTGTTACCACTGACTAACAACCTAGACACAGACGTTTGTTTTCACAAACTTGTACATTTTGATTTTACAGAAAGTACATATATACTACTATGACCTTAACCCTCTCATTGTTAGAGGAGGCCCGAGCTCCAACAGACAAATGACAAAAGGGTTTGGTAAACAAAAAAATATATTCCGCCATTTATGGTATTAAGTCGGAGGTTGAATTAAATATTTTAAATAGTACAAAATCGAATATCTCTATTCCTTTTATAGCATGTACAGACCTTTAATATAACAACTAGGAAGGAAACGAAAAAAAAAAACAAAAAAAATATAGTAAAGTTTAGTTCAGTGGTCGTGAAGTTAAATGATTTTCTAGTGCTGGTTCGGAGTCTGTATATTTACAAAGTCCTATTCGTACAAACCTATTCCTATATTCCTCTTCCATCAGTTCTATTCCTTACAGTATCATTTCCAAATTCCTATTCACACAGATCTATTTCTACATTCCTATACCTATTCGAGGTTGCTTGCAGACGTCAATGAGTCACACTTACGACTGTTAAGACACCACACAGGTAGATGTCGTTAAATGAGACACTAGCCGCACCTTAAAAATCGTAGCGATTCCTAGTGCGTTTAGATTTCGTTGTCGACATTTCATCCTTAAGTCCTATCCTATCTACACGAAGTTTTAATTAAGAATCAGTTCGAGGGAGTTTAGTTCAGTTATTGAAAGTTGCGGTGTAGAGTTTTCAATGACGAATATATTGCTATCTATAGCAATGCTACTAAATATTAATTTGATTAGAATGAATGATTGAATGTGTAAAATGCTTGTAGTTCATGAAAAAATGTTTTTAGTTGTATGTTGTATGTACGAGTATTATATGCCTAATAATAGAAGCATTTAACCTAACGAAGATTTTACAGAAAAGTCGCAATCTTTCCATATCTTATCCATACATACACATACGCCGTATATACATTTCAGATAAGACAACAAAGTTGTGATCGAATGGTTCGTTTGAAAGAATAACAGTATTATATGTGTATGTATGTATGTATAAATCTTATATTTTCATCGAAGTTAGGTGAGCGCCTACCACACTCACCATTACCCAGGGTTCACTGGGAGTGCATCCCATTACGTATTAAGTACGCGCATATACTCCGTAGTTTTAATGTGTTACACAAGAATATATAAATAAATAAATAAATAAATAACAACAGAAGCAGAAAATATCAGCCACTGAAAATGTTCGATGTCGGCCAAATATTTCGGCATGGATTCTTTATTTACTTTGTACGGTTATTGGCCACGTTATTGACTGTTGGGGAAATGATCTTCCTTTACGGTCCCACACGTGGAAATTTGGGGATCAGATCTTATAGAGTCCATCAAGACGATTGCTTTTGAAGGTCCAATATGATATGAATTTTTGAGTTAACATAGCGTGTATTTTTTATGATTCTAAGAATATGGCTGATTATAGAGTAAAGTAATAGTCTTACTTAAGCCATTATTCACTTTACGAGTACTGTAACATGACGGTAGTAAAATATTTCTATCATTTAAAATTAATCTACACCTAATCGTGATTTCGTTTTTTATGTACTTTCCGATCGATTGAGACTTTTGAGGACAACAATATTAAATCAAATTTTAAAGGTTTCCATCTTTATTTAAGCACGAATAATATATTTACGTTTATCACAATTATGATCGTCATTATCAGTATCTATTAGTACATGCACCGATAGCTTAGCGGTTTGAAATTCAGCCTCTTTCTTCAGAGGCCCGGGTTCAAATTGTATATACACAAACTTGCTGTAACGTTGAAAGAAAACATCCAGAGTAATTTGTAGGTTATTTCTTTAGAGTTGGTAAAATAATGTTGTCTAATACATGTGACGTCCGCCAACCCACACTTGACCTTAACTTCATGGCCTTAACTGTCTCTTCAGTGGAATGATAAAAGGTTCGGAATAAAAATTAGTACAGGGTGGCACCTATTACAGCTAATCACCAAAACGAATTTGACAGGTTTGAATTTGTTACATTAAATTCGAAACATCGGTTTGATTGGCATACACACGAATTTCGAGATTGAAATTTAGTTAACAATTGAACATAGCCAGTGCTCATCAATCGGCCAAGTTGAATTTGTTTATTTCGATAACGAGCAGTCAGGTTCAAACACAATATACTGAAGTGAAGTGGAATATTTTATCTGTGTTCCACTAGCACTGGGAACATTCCGCGCAAGTTCTCCCTGAGGCGAATCCGGGAAATATATCAACTTGTTCTAGGCGACATTCAGTGCTGCGCTGTAAAGTTCAGTACTGTTTCATGTTGAATACTGAACATGTACCGCCTACGCAAACGGGTATATATTTTCCTTGTACGTGTTAGAAGTGTTTGTGGGTTGGTTGCACTTGCGACTGCCGATCAAGAGGCCCCGGGTTCGATTCCCGGGTCGAACACTACAAAGTTGTCCAATTTAGATTTTCTAGTAGTGGTTCGGAGTCTGGATGTGTCCGATGCATGGCAATAGGCTCACCACCTATTACATACTGGGATATAAATGTATCCGGCGAATCGTGGGTGTGTTCTGCATTCCTCTGTCTACCGCTTCGGGGATTATAAGCGTTACGTTACGTTTTTTTAGATAATCAACGTAACTCACTTATTAATAACGTAAATATGGATGAAAATAATCAACAAATGGCCCGTACACAATGGCCGAGTCGGTGAGGTGTTCCGGATCGTGACAATGGAGTAATACAACGAGGGAAAAAGTTGCTTTGATAGATTATAATGCACCGTTTATGTACTACTAGAACTATACTCGCCTTATCTGCACTAGAAGATGAGATGCAACATCACGCCCATAATCCCCGGAGTGATAGGCAGAGTAGTGTACATTTTCATGTTTCAGTAGTCACGTTTACGTCTCACTACGGAGTACGTGGTGCGTTTATTGCCATACACCGGGAACAATTACAGGCTTTGAGTTGCCACTCAAAAAAAAAAAAACAAAAAACACTCGCAACCGCTCGAAATGCGCGAACGGTAATTTGTTTTAATCATCATCAGCGCCTTTCGGTCTACTGCTGGACGCAAGTCTCCGAAACAATGCGCTGTCAGCCGCCGCACATATCGCAGCACCGAGCGTACCGGAAGGCGTTCCGCGCCACGACTCCTGCGTCGCGGTCACCACTACACAACTTTCTCGGTCCTCACATCTGTCAGGGCAGTTAGGCGGTCTTGGTTCTGCCGTTCGAAAGCGGTCTTAGTTAAACCTCATTGGGAACCGTACTCTGGTTTTGAGAACACCCCATACGTGATTTAGTTACCAACCCGTATTCTGCCAAGTCGCACAAGAGTAGCACGCTGAAGTTAGTTAAGTGTAAACGCAATAATGATTTCGGCTGTAATTATAGTCAATTATGCACGTAATGTATGCGAATACATACACAAAATCACACACAGAATCACACACAAACACACACATATACTACACCATACACGAGAACACCACCACACACATAAATGTATATAAGTTACGAGGCCGATACGTGAGACGTCGAACAGGCCACCGCCGAATCCTAAATACACATTCCTTTGTATGCCTAATTGGTTTGACTCGATTTCTCCGAAAGCCAAGGAAATATGTTTTTTGCACTGCTTTCGCTTATTATAATACGCTAAAGCACCGGTCGCACCGTCGGAGAACGTCGTCACTGGCGAAGACAAAGTATGTTCGCGTTAAATGCGTGGTTGACGAGACGATATAAAGTTATTACTTTTTAGAAACCTTAGAGCTGTTTTAAAACATTCGTATTACCTGTTTAACTCGTTTTAGAACTCAAATAGTTACATAATTGACCATTGTAGGAAATCATAGAACAATCAACTTTTATTAAAATGATATCATTAATATTACAACAGTATTTGTATTATATTACTGAATTAATGTTGCCTGTTATCCGAAGTGGTAGGCAGAGGAATGTAGAACATTCCCACGTTTCACTAGTTACGTTTACGCCTGCCTATGGAATAGGTGGTGAACCTATTGCTTTGCATCGAGCACATGTCCTGACTCCGAACCACTACTAAAAATCTTTATTGAATTTTTTTAGTGTAAAAATGTTTGGAATTTTTTTTGTTGCCCGGGAATTGAACCCGGGACCACCCGATCGGCAGTCGCACTTGCAACCAACACGACCAATGAGGCAGTCACACGACTAACGAGGCATATCTATTTTATATTCCAATATTTTATAATTGTAATTATTACATAACAGTCAATCTTGAGCTCTATATTTTTTTACTACATATTCACAATTATTTTGAACTATCGATATCTATTATTTTAGACCTTGTCGACATTTAAACGGCACGTTATATTATAACGAAGCACAATACATCGCTATTGTGTTTCGTTATAATATAACGCTATCTCGCGGTGGAACAACAGCGAACGATTTAATCGATGGCTGAGTGCTGGAGCGGGAATCGAGGTTTTGTAAGAACGGTTTAACGACTGTTTGTAATTAGAATCTGGGTACAGGGTATATAAAGCCGTTTTAAATGTTTTTATTGGAGCGGGTGTGCTCTTTTTAAGGTGGGACGGGAGTTGGGTGTTTATTTGGTATGTTTCTATAGTAGAAGATAAAGGCGGTTTAAACTTTATTGAAAACAATGAAAATAACTTTTTCTTTTTGTCTCATTCTGCGCATCAATGGGGTTTGCACAGCATATGAAAACAGTAATTTTAATTATTATGTTTTATCATATAGGAATAGGTATGTAGTTTTATCTATAAACGTTTTGAAATTAATTATGCACGTACCGAACGCGGTTTACTTTACCTGTCAATGACAGCTAGACAGTTTGACAGCTACATGACAGCGAAATACGCGCCAAATCCGAGCAAGACATATAAATGTGACAAAGTCGTAATTGCATTATTTAGATACAAATTGTTTAAGTTGTTTTAGGGAACTTCAGGGACTTTAGGGGAACATTAGTATTAAACTCTAGAGATTTTTAAGAAAAAGCTGTTTTATTTATTAAAATGTACAAAAAGTTAGCCCATTGGCAGCAGTAGAACAAAATATTGATGTACACTTCTATTTCAAAAGATTAAATAAAGATCTCATCGTCAGTAAATGATTTTTAATTATGTAATTATTGTATAATTAAACATATATTACGCTTTACATTAATCTGCCCTTCATAACAATTGCTCATTTAATTTGTTTTCAGGTTACACATAATGAGTTTCATGATCTCACTCATTTTTATCATCGATCTGTACATACCATATTCTGTTAATATTAAAGGGCCCTGATTTTCGGGCCCCGTACTACTAGCACATAGCTTAGTGTTAACCGATTCTTATTCATTATATACCTCTGTCCTATGCTGGGTTTAATCATAATTCAGTGCTGTATGAAAAAGAGCAAATGTACACGCCGCCTAAAATTGCGGCAGCCTAAATTCCTAACTTCATTCTCTTTTGTAATTCGTCATTTGACGGCATTCAGACTTAGTTATAGGTTAGTTTTGTATGTGATTACGGTGGCTCTACAGATCTATTTTAAGACCGATTTTTTGAAGTTTTGTGCAGTGTCTGTATTAGTCGTAGGAACAGGCTTAGGGCAAGTACAGGTTAAATAGGGCATTATATGTAGAATATAATAAGAATCTTTTATAAACTAAAATAATTACAATTAAATAAAGAAAAAAGAGGAATGGTATTTACATAATGCCTCCTTTGTATTAGTTGCAAAATACATAATATGCGTATACTGTTCTAAAATATTTCATGTTAAATAATTATTCAACCTCTTCGATTTTATTTCGATACTGCTCTATGGAAAGAACAAAAGTTTGCTCTGTTTAATATTTTTAAACGTAATTGTTTTCTAAAGGAAAGAGATGACTTTTAAGTTTAAAATATAACTTTAAAATGAGGAAATTTGAATACGAGTTGTTCTCGTAGCGAAGCCATTGGCCAGAACCACCGTAGATGGACAGTAGAATCGTTGGAAATGGTTTACTTCATGCATTCATACCGCGTATAAAAGCACTTTCAGTACGAACGTCCAATAACATAATTATTCAACTTCGAAAGCCTTACAAAATGTTTATAAGGAACGATCGAATCTTTGGAAATACGATTGTATTTTCGGAATTACAACTTTCCTTTTGTTACCAGATACATATAATGGTTCTCGTTCCATTGGAAGCTGTACAGGCAAGCGAAGAGCGTTGGAACTGAGACCTACTCAATAACGTTGCTGCGGTACAAATTGGCCAAATCTTCGCTTTAATGGTTCAATTGTATTGCGGAACTTTTCAAGTCTTCCTCGATGCTGCCAACATGGTTCAACAATGATAATTTGTTACTACAATTATTTAAATAAATCGTACTGGACCGGAGAAAAATTGCAGGGTGTCATAAGAGGCGACCAAGCCGGCGCTGGTTGATCGCGGTATGGTAGGTACAGCTACACCCCTAGCCGCCTATGGGCATCATTCATTATAGGGCGTCCGAGAAGCTGTGCTCCGCTATCCCCAAACCGCATTGCCAGCGTGGAGATTGGCCCATAACCCCTCAGAGAAGACCTATGTCCAGCAGTGGACTGGAATAGGCTGAAATGTAAATACAAAAATTTGTGGCCCATAATTTGTCCCTATCGATTTCGACTACAATTTCCCAATGCTCCACAATAATAAATATCTTTGCGACGTGTCATTTTCTTCGACATTCGAGAGGTTTTGGTTTGCCGCTGGATGGAGCTAATATATGCTACGATGTAACCACCCACTCCCCTCTCCCCAGCCCCACCCTCATCTGGCGGAAGCTGCTGTTAATAGTTTCCGCTCGATCGCGATTGGTATAGATCAGACAGTCTATTTATATAATGGAGAGCTCGAGACTCTCTGGAGCCGTGGTGTTGGTATCAAAATTATTGACAATTGGCCCAAATAGCATCGTTCATAATAAACCGGTTGCGGTCAGCCGTCTGGTCGAAGATTCGGTAAAAGGCTAGATATAGAGAGATATATTTTATACGCCTCGGTACTTCTGTTCGTCACTCAAGGTGTGAATCATCATCAGCCTATTCCTGTCCACTGCTGGACAATGGCCTCTCCAGTAGCACGTCTTTCAGCTCGCTGCATCCAACCGCAGCCAAGGTGTGAATAGGAATCAAAATCACCAACGCAGTTCCTAGCACCATGAATCACTGGAACGACACACCAGAATATGATGCGTCATAACAGCTTTGCTTTTTACTTTTAATCCCCGAAGAGGTAGGCCAGGATGTACTTCACTCCTGTGTCAGCAGTACGTTTACGTCCCTCTTTGGAATATGTGGTGATATGTTGTCGTTCACCGATCACGTATTCACTCCGAGCCGTTGCTAGATAATCTAAGTTAGGAAAATTCAACAGTACCCGACCCGGAATTTGAATTCAGGACCTCGCAATCGGTACTCGCGCTTGCAAGCAACACGAACTACGAGGTATTCTAGTATTTTATGTTAGCAAAACGTAAGGACTGCTTATGGGCTATTTCGTATGAATATAATATTTGGTCGGTGTTGAGCGTTTTATGGTTTACGTTCGGTAAATATCGTAAGCGTATGAATGAACTATGTGTAATCTCCCTGATGGGGGTATCAGAAGTCTTCGAAACTGGTCTTGTTGATGTATGAATTTTGCAGCAAAATATCAATTCTTTTCTGTTTATGCTTTACATTTTGAAGGTGGATATATTAAAAAATGAGACAGTTCAACTTAAACCTTGGGCGATAGTGATGAAAGGAAGAAAAAATGTAATTTATCATACTAATATATAAAAAGTATGCGAGGAGCTCTTGAAGGTTTAAGAGGTACTAGACCAGGCAGATCAATATACCACTGCGTCAGAACCAGCTTTGAACTTTAATAAATA
Source organism: Mysoria ambigua (assembly GCA_018245875.1). NCBI lineage: Eukaryota > Metazoa > Arthropoda > Insecta > Lepidoptera > Hesperiidae > Mysoria > Mysoria ambigua. The sequence continues at coordinate 2,602 of DWEI01005741.1, read as the reverse complement.
AGAATTTTCAAAGTTTCCGAGTCAACAGAGCCAGCGTTGCCCCGCGTCGAGTAATTTCTCTCGTTCATACCTTTTTTCGGGGCTTTTTTGTTTGAATATTGCTGGAAATTTTCAATGACTTTCGAAGAGAACAATCGTTTATAAATATTCGCACTTTTGCAATTTCCCGTATTAAAGTTTTGAATGTAACTGGGCGTTCGGAATGGTCAATATTGATATCGTAAATATAAAACACGTTTCGTCCATTTGTTTGTCCCATTTTCAGTGATATTTCAACTTAAAGCGCATACAACTTTGCACAATCTTAGCAAGTTATTAGAATCCCTAACTACCGGGATTGAAAAGTATTATACATACTTCTAGGTTATCACGACTCTCCAAAAGTCATTAATCCTAATAAAGCAACTCTCGTAATAAAGCGACTCTAGTATTTGAGGGGGTACTAAATCTACATGAACACAAATTAACTCTACGTCGTGGTCACAATTGTAAACTGTGGAGAATTTGCCTCAAACGGATTACGTTCCCACCGATCTTCATTTGAACCCGTTTAAATGGACGGTCTTGTTTTATGCCCTCTATTGTGCTTACCGGCTTATCGTAATAGATGGCGCTGAGTTTATTTCTGAATCTTGATACGTAATGGTTATTCTAATCGCAATGCTTGTATGACTGCCTTGTTGATGGTGTTGGTACTGCCTCGTTGGCGGTGTTGGTTGCAAGTGCAACTGTCGACCCAGAGGCTCCGGGCTCGATTCCCGGGCCGAACGCTGCAACATTTTTTAATAAAAAATCTAAATTAGATTTCTAGTAGAGATTCGGAGTCTGCACATGTGCCTGATTTATGGCAATAGGCTAATCACCTATTCAATAGTGGGACGTAACCGGTGAAACGTGGGAGTGTTCTGCATTCCTCTGCCTAACACTTCGGGGATTACAGGCGTGAAGTTACGTTACAATGCTTATACTGGTACATCTTTGTGCAATATGTTCTAGGTCTGCCATATTTACGGTAGAAATAAGTGCCCAGCAATGGGACATAGAAGATTTGTAGTTAATACATGTCTTATACAATACCTACATTATCATAAATAAAATTTAAGGCGATAAGTTCCGACTCCTCAATATGATATCCAACGTCAGAGAAGTTCATAAAGATTATTTCACAGAAATTCCATCTATTTATAGACAACTTCGCCATAATATTATATGTCGGCATATTATCAGGAAATTATTTTCCGTTTCTCTTAGTCTTCCGATATTAAATGCAATGCTATAATTGCTTTTAGCAGCAAGTGTAACTTTTTCTTTCGTACAACATTTTAAATTGCGTTGCTGTTTCAATAACTTTTTTGTATTTATATAAGCCAAAGCCTGCGAATGAACGGTGTTTTTCTTTACGTTTTTTACACTTGGCGGCACACTACTGAATAAATAAACTCGTAAATTAGCGACGCTAACTAAAATAGGTCTACGGGTCAAGATTACTGTTATGCTTTAAAAGAACTCCTCATCAGTGCGCCAGTTTCTTATGTCAAAGCTCATTATTTTTGTCGTCATTATCCTCATTAGCCGGTATCAATACATCAGTTAACACAAGTCGTTCTATTTACAACCTGCCGCGTGCAGTTTCTCTTTGCATATGTTTTTTGGCAATGTAACTCTACATTAGCTAGTTCTTATCTCATTGTCAAAGCATTGATGACATCCACCATTTTTTCGAAAGCACCTAGCGTCCTTACAAACGATGAGGTCTACTTTCATAAGTTTTGATTTCATTGAAGCCGTGAAATAGCCGTGTAGTGGATCAGATCAATAGTGGATGTGAAAAACGGTGGACCTTCTCCGTCTCAGCAGGTTCCTCTCAAGCGAACCGCTTTTATCCCTCGTCCACATTTCTTTACGTCACAAAAGAATGATTGCGTTTGAATTTATATTGGCACATTTGAACTGTAGTTTTTAAGACGTTCTTTTCACATCCCTATTTTTTCAGGCACGGCGTATGAATTATCGACGTTCGAATTTAATATGCCACCTTTGTAATGACGCCCTGGACGAGTTACTCTTTGCAAATATCCCTTTGAAGTGAAAAAGCAAATTTTACTTTGTACACGAAACATGCTAACGCAATGTCCATTTCGTAAAAATGTTTCATGCAAATTCATTATACAGTGAAACACAGTATTTGTATTCACTTTCGTACGGCGATCGGAGAACGGCTCCAAATTGGAATTTCTCATTTTAATTGTAAATCGAAACTCAAATTTACTTGCAGATGATCAGTTTTCTGTTTTTAATGAAGTGTGTAGCGAACGAGTGGGTGATAATTTTTCGTGACCTGCCCTCACGAAAACTCGGTAAAGGCTTGAAAGAGGATTGTTAGTATTACTTATTTTATCTTGTGTTAGTTATTAATGAGATTATTAACTAGATTGTGTTATTCAGTATCAGGATTGCAAGAATTGGGTGTTAATAATATAAGTCCAGTTAGTATGATTGCATTTAGTGGTATTAACAAAACCAACCAGACTGCCTCGTTGGTCGTGTTGGTTGCAGGTGCGACTGCCGATCGGGAGGTCCCGGGTTCGATTCCCGGGTCGAA
>DWEI01005740.1:0-10587 GCA_018245875.1 Mysoria ambigua | reverse complement strand
GTGAAGTTACGTTTACCTAGTGTTCTATATTCAAATCTTCAAAACTATTCACGGACAAGTCTCTGGAACGTATAAAGGAGGTTCGATTGAGAGTGCATTAGTAAAGCTGTATAAAAGTAAGACGTAAGTAGACGGCAAAAGTAATACACTCACATTTCATCAGTCACGTTAACCCCCCCTCCCCCCTCCGCGGCGGTAAGGCTGGTGCAATGGTCGTACACACATACCTAGATCTCTAGCCACGAATACTAATCTAAGCATAATGGATGTTTAAGGTCAAATTTTATAGCTGTCAAATATCATCTAGTAAGCATGACCGAGATATTTGAATATTTGATTTGAAAATGACTACCAGTATATCATATCTAATAGTGCAGTAATAGCAATAAAAAGAAAAGAAAATGAAATAAAATAAGAGTGGAAATTAACAGAATTCGCCAGATTTGAACTAAAGGCGACCAATTTAACTGCCACAGACGCAAATAGCCACAGTTCTTTAAAAACAGATTGGGATAAATACTTAGGGGGGCTTTTAATTCAACTACTCCACTTCCTGGGGCGAGGTGAAGGTTAAATCGATATTCAATTAACCTTTCAAAGAAAGCCGCTTGAATCAGGTCAACAGCATGAATGCCAATCAGTTTTGATAGTTGCATAAATTGTAATCCGTTCTGTAATAATTTTTTTCTGTTTGTTGAAAATAGATGGCGCCGTAAGTATTTTGTGCAATGAATCAAATTTTTTCCAATGTGATTTATACTAGTCCTTTTGGGCGACATTTGTGACATTTTTCCGCTGCAAGATATATGCTTTATCTTGCTCCTGATAATACGCCATCACCATACAAATTTTGATTAAATAATGTGTGTATTATTTTTGAACAACCGTAAAAATACATAGATAATTATTTAAAAAATGTTCTCTAAGGTGTGTGAAGTCTGCCGACCCGCGCTTGGCTAGCGTTGCAGACCAGGGCGTTACCCCTCTCATTCTAAGAGACTCCAACAGAGGAACGACAGAATGGTCGATGTCGATGTCGATGTCGAGGTAGCGTAAATATTTCTATATAGTAGCAAAAGATAGTTGCTGTAATAAATAAATATTTTTCATTTCATTCTTTAACGGAGAACTTTATCTTTCTTAGTACAGATATATGTATGTATATTTGGTACCACATAGATTACGTGGCTTCGCTACTTTATAGTCTAGTTCGAATAAGCACAGAAAAATTGATTATTCATGGTACTTTGAATGCAAATACAATAAATAAAATGTGGAGTTAGACCGTGTTGGATGGGGAGCCTAAAAGTCAATTCAAACATTTCGCTTGCGGTCACTAACTTTCATAATATAGAAGTTATATTTTTAAATTCGTTCGGTTTCATTCGATTTTTTGGGTTTAACAGTAATTCAGATTTTATATGTTTCTAAAACAAGTAGTTCAAGCGCACATGAAAGTTTATTTTTAAACTTTTCATAAATGTGCAAGCGTTCAATTCTACTATTAGGAACGAATGAATAGTATCGGTTGGCTAATTATTAAACGGTGTGGCTTACATTCGCTTAGTCATTTTAAATCTGCATATATCAAAAATCACATCCATGCAATAATGGACATTCTTCAGTTATTATCTTTATAACAACAAATTACCATCTAACACAGCTTCTTAACAGACAGTTGACAATTTGTCAATCGTTAATGTACGTGGTTGGCTGCGACATTATCTAACGCTGCGCCATCCTTATGCAGATTTGTCAGTAAATAACCTGTACGTATTAAGCGCCAATACAACGATATGAAATATATAAATTTTCCATTACATTTATATCTATAATCAATATAACGTCTTACAATAATACAAAAATATACATATATATTATAATCACACAATAAAATTATCTATTACAATGAAAACAGCAAATAATATGTGTAGAAGTTGTTTATCGTCGCTAATGGGAGAAGGTATAAAAATGTTCTATCTTCGAAAACACGGCCATAAACTGGTCGCATCCCGTTGCTGCTGTCAACAACGAGACAAAGGTTGTTTTCCGGCCCTGAATCGCCCTCGAGCAACGCCCATAGATCTATTATAGATACTGGACCACTTGTGAACAGATATCGTCGTACATAAGTGTTAGTAACCAATTTGTGGGACTGGTGATTTTTATATCTTTAGTGCGACTCCCGCACTCGCGTTACGATGTGTTGAATTACAGTTACTAATGTCGGCAACAGTTATATAAGTTTATTTATTAGCGGTCTGTGTAAAAGTGTCTTAGTATAATCGGTTTAAGACAAGTTTTTCGAGTGATTTCTGTACGTATTCGTAATACATATATTACAGCACAGATTAAAGATTTATGTACATACTGGCTTTAAAACGGTTGGTAGTTCCGTGAACGTTGCAACGAATATAATTCGTAAATATGAAAATAATTTACACAGATTTTTTTGTTGCATTGACGTGAACAAGAAAATTATGTAATGTTCGACCAGGGAATTGAACCTGGGACCTCCCGATTGGCAGTCGCACTTGCAACCAACACGACCTTTAAATTAAAGAAATAATGACAAGGTAGTCCTTATTTCTTTAATTTCATTTGTTATTACTGTTTCTTTAGATATCTTTTTAATTACCGAGTGCCAAATATTTCTATTTTTACAGACCGGACGTGTCACTTGTACATAAATCAGTACGTATACAAAATATTCAGTTAATGTTTAATGTTATTTTTCATTTCAATTTAATTAATATATTTTATAGGCTCACCACTTATTCCACAGTGGGATGTAAACGTAACTGTTGAAACGTGGGAGTGCTCTGCCGTCCTCTGCAGGGATTACAGGCATGTAGTTACGTTTTTTTAAATTATACTTCTTATTAATCTAATCATTCAAATAGCAGGTACGTGGAGGTAGGTGTTACACGTAGTTTAAGCCTCCGTAATTAGAGCAAACAAGTCTCACCTTTTAGGACGTTAACGATTCGGCCGCGAGCGCGTGTAAAACTGAGTCTCAGCTTAGGATATCGTTGGGGTCACATTGTGGTCCCCGGACCTTAGACCGGGGGCCGTAATCCACTAGCTGTTACATTTATTGCCTCTTCACGGTTCCACGAATTTACAGCGCACTCAAGACCATTCTCGACTTGGTGACCCCATGTAACTCTGTTTAGGAAGATAGGCGCGAGAGATATGGGTACCGCTCGGCGATACATTGGCCATTAATTTAATTTTAGTGGAATCCTAAATAAAGTACTTTATCGAATTACGCGAGGCTGGCGATTAAGTACAGTTTGTTAAGATCTAATTATTTGCGGTTGTTACGAGTATTTTAGCAAAATCGAAGTTTTTTTGTTAATTTGGCAATTGTTTTTATTTTTCAATCTTAATTCCTCCATCAATATGCTGCGGTATCAACCATTCCATTTAATAGGTTTTTAAAAATAATATATATTATATTGCCCTAAGTGAGATTTTAATAATATCAATTACGAAAGTTCATACTAATTTAAATTCTTTATTTTATCCCCTAATCTTAGAAGCTCGTATCTTAACAGCGATAGAGATCGTATTGGTTATTAAAATTGTATTTAATAATGACTGCTGTTGTTTGACGTGCTGGTTGTCAACGTGACAGCCGATGAAAAATCCTGAGTTCTAATCCGGTGTCGGGAACTATTAGATTTTTCTGTCTTAAATTTTCTAGTTTTGGGTCGGAGTGTATGTTTGTGTTCGGTATATGGCAATAGATTCACCACCTAATCCATAGAGGGACGTAAATGTAACTAATGTTTCTTGAGAATATATAACACTCCTTTGCCTACCTTTCGGGAATTACGCGCGTGATATTACGAAAAGTGATCAGATGACATTCTTCGTCACGAAAATACTTATTGTTTTAATCATATCAAAGGCTGATTATAATCACGCATCAGATATATGATTCTTTTCGAAGAAATCTAAGATATCCGACTGTGACGTCATCGGCCGGTTCACGATATCCAATACCGTAGATTGTCTAGTAGCTAGTAATCGCTCACGTTATCAATTATTCATTGAGCTGGGGAAGTGCCCTGCTATTCAGCCTTTGTTCGTCCATTTCTAAAAATGCCTCTCCCCCGTTTTTTCCCAGTCATTTCAGATCCATTGCTATTTTTCAATGCTTTCAGGGTTTAGGTAATAAGCACATCTTTTCACCTGAATTAAGATATAAAGCACGGCGTCTGATTTTCAGAGTCGATTATCGTGTGCATTAATATTTTTGTAAGTGAAATTCTTGTTAATCTGTGCATCAGTTTATTTCTCTGGAAAATATAAAAAGAAAAAGAAAACAATCATCACATAAATCAAGTATTTCCATTAAACGCGTTATCGTCATTTTAGTGAATTCTCTCACGACCTTCGGGTGGAGGTGGGAGCAGGTAATAATAATGTAGTAAAGAAAACAATAATTACAAAGCTTTATGTTTGAAGTATAACACAAACCGGTATGCTTTTATTATGTATTTGTAAAGTTAGAGCAGAACGACCCACAACGAGAGCAGTACAATTATTGTGTTACTCTCGCGAGTTGCGCAGAGTTTTATTAACTCTTCAGAGCGGTTAGTGCCTTGTAATGCCCTTAGTTGGAAAATGTTGCGTGTGTAAGTCAGTACTGAGGAGATAACATTGTAAATGTTACCCAAATAATGAATTAATAAAAATTTTACAACAGCTATGCTTTACAGCCGACGGCTGTATTAAAACTATCGCATTTTGAATGCGTTACGTGTAAATTAATACAATAATATAAATTGAAAATCAATACAGGTTATTCAGGAAAAAGAATTTAATACTTGTAAATACTTTTATCGCATTCGTCATGTCAAGTGTTTCCTTGCTAGTATCAAAATCTCATTGTAAAGCAATTATTAATGTTATAATTACTGTTATAATTTAGGTATACATTATTAAAGTAATTAAAGATTAAACCTCTTTATACTTTATTAAAAAGATACCGATTGTTTTATTACTTAGATTTCTTACTTCAGACCTATAACCCCGTAATTATGAAAAAAGGCAAAGGAAGTTATAATACAGATTTATTTGTTTCGTTATAATCAATTAAAGAGGTATAATGAAGTGTTTTAGCTATGGTGGTATGCTTAGAAAACATTCATATACCTACGCGTAAATTTTCAGTGTATAATTCTATGAATAATAACAGTTCTTATATCATCCCATTAAATCAACGTCAAGAAAAGATACGCAAATTTGAAAGCTAACCGGCAAGTAGAAGGTAATAATGTAGACTTAAGCCAGTTTGTTGAGCAGAAACGAACACATAAAACACAAATCATTTGCTAAGGATCGTCACTTGGTGAAGTTGAAGAATGGATTAGAGCCAAAATCCCCTTGGACGTCCGACTTGACAAATAAAGTGCGCGGTCCCATCGGGGCCATCATTTGATTTCGTTCAGCTGACAATTCAATTCTGACTTTAAGATAGCTTTTTGATTAGCTATATTTGTGCACTTTTTTTACTTTTATATTTCATCGTGTTTTCTTTTTTTCTAGTTGAATTTTAATATAAATATTTAATAATAATATTAATAAATAATAATAATAAAAGTAGTGGAATGTGAATAAAGCCAGATTGTTAAATTATTCGTGACGTGCGCCTTAACAAATAAAACACTGAGTTATATTGATCTATTAAATTTGATTTCGTTAATTAAATTTATAATATATTTTTGGGCATTTTGTAGTATTGATAATATACATATTTATTTAAATTTGAATTAATTCCTTTGATAGCTACAGACTTGTATTTGTTGACAGTCGTATAGCCCGTCTGTATTCTCTTTTATTTTAAAATAGATACGTGATTATATAAAAAAATACATTATATAAAAAAAAAGTAGCGCTAACAGTCACAACGCATGAGATGTACGAGCTGGCGGAGCTACGGCTGATGGACCGCTGCTCGAAACCGTTCGTCAGCGCCACTGATGGTGGACTGGCTGTCACTTCGCCACTACGGTGCGACGGTACCATAGGTAGTAATGATAAAAGAGTACGGCAATTTGTTCCACAATGCGAAATTCAATAATGATCAATGATCAGATCTGTGGGGACAGACATAGTTTGTAATGGATTCTGTCTGCGTATCCCGTAGATGTTTTAACATAATAACTTAGGTTAGCAGTTAGATTAAGTAATCTCCCAAATATTCGAGTAGAAAAACAACAAGGGCTGTTGTTCCGTTTACGTTTTCATTCGATTACGTGTTATTGATAATAGAATTGTTATTTTTCAGCGAGCTTTTTCAGTGTTTTGTAATAGAGTACAATAAAACTTAAACCCCGATAAGGCATGACAAGGTCAAGGTAACATTGATGTTAATTAATGTTTATATTACAGAAATATTGCATATTCACGCTATAAAATATTTTTATTTCCAAACACGGGTGCTAGGTGTTGTTCCAAAGGTAGGTGTTTACACAAAGAGTGTTGAGGTGTGCCAGTGGAAATACGAGTGATCCGATATAAAATGTTTCTTGTTTCAAAAATACTATACAGAAGTGAAACATTTTGTTGTTTAACTAGACTCGATGCGGGTACGACAGCGGGATATGTGGTTTGAATGTTGGCAACACTATTTCGTAATACTGCCTAGTTGGTCGTGTTGGTTGCAAGTGCGACTGCCGATCGGCAGGTCTCGGGCTCGATTGCCTGGTCGGGTATTACTAAACATTTTTGTAATTTAGATTTTATAGTACTGGATCGGAGTCTGGATACGCTCTACCTACCACTTCGGGCATTAGCGTCGTGAAGCCCGAAGTTACAGATTTCAAAATATAAATTACGATTATACCTACAGGGTGTATCGATTTTAGATTACAAAAATGGTGGGTAAACTTCGCTCGAGCTCGCCATTCATTTACATGAAACGAAATACTCGGCTCTTTCACGGTTTTAAATCTAATCGCTTGTAGATTTACGCCTTCATCCCCCGAAGGGGTTAGGCAATTCAGTGACGCAATGGCAATATAACCGTTAATAGCAGTACTCCAATAAAAGCCGATCCATTGGACGCTAAAGCAATTTGATCGGCTCCAAGTACTAGTTAGATTGAGAGCGACCCGAACACTCATGTTTTATCAGAGGTATATTTATTTATTTGGTATAAATAAGTATTACGTGTGCTATTAGGAGGACAGAGCTAAGTGTCCGGGGTCGTCAGATTTCTCTGTAGCAAGGCCGCCGTACAGACGTTCTCTATTTAGACGTCTTAATGTACTCGTAAATGCGTAGAAAGTTTTCACTTAGTAAAGTTTCGTAAGTGTAATATTCCCTTTTAGTTTCATTGTGTGCGTTATTTTGTGATGTGGATTTTATACAGCTTAAGCGTTTAATGTATTTGGTGCGCGATATAAAACTGTTATTATAATTAGCAGAATTTAATATAATTAGTAAAATCTATTGAGAATTAGTTTACCGTAAAGTTCTAGTGATTGCCACGTTGGTCACAAGTGGGAAGTATGTTACAGGTGCGACTGCCGATAGAGAGATCTCGGGTTCAATTCCCGGGTCGGGCACTACAAAATTTTTCAAATTCCTATTTTCTAGTAGGGGTTGGAGACTTGATATGTGTCCGATGTAAGGCAATTTCCGCATCACCTACTCCATAGTGAAACGTAAATGTACTTGGTGAAACGTGGGAATGTTTTGCATTCCTGTGCCTACGTCTTCGGGGATTATGGGCGTGAAGTTACGTTTACCTAGTGTTCTATATTCAAATCTTCAAAACTATTCACGGACAAGTCTCTGGAACGTATAAAGAAGGTTCGATTGAGGGTGCATTAGTAAGTAAGACGTAAGTAGAAGGCAAAAGTAATACACTCACATTTCATCAGTCACGTTAACCCCCCCCCCCCCTGCGGCGGTGAGGCTGGTGCAATGGTCGTACACACATACCTAGATCTCTAGCCACGAATACTAATCTAAGTATACATTTAGATCCAGGACTTCTCGGTTAACAGTTGCGCTCGCAACCACCCAACCAACGAGACAGTCAAAAATATCTACAATATCTCCGAGTACAATAATATGTAGGGATTAATATACATTAAAATATAAACATAGTAGGAACAGGTAAATGAATGAATACGCATGCACAATAAAGTCATATCACGTTGTCAAAGGGCTCGTGGCACGTGCTCAGCAAGCCTATGTGTTTGCACGCACTACAAATTCAGAGACTCTTATCAATTCAGAACGCACGCCGTCCCCCCCACATGCCGCTACGGCTGACGTCACAATCCTTATCGAAGATTAATGCGAAACAAAAGGACTGGTGGAGCTCAATTTGGGAACATTACAAGGGCATTCCGTGTTGTGTTATTGACCGCCTTTAATTCGTTGCTATATCAACAACCCTATATATTTTGGGGTGCGGAAACAAATATTTTAATTAGGCACTTATTATAATAATAAAATATAGTCATAGCCCATTCCATGGAAGGACGTATAACATAAATGGTAAATGATTAAGTTAATTAGAATTACTGATGACATGTTGATGCGATAGATGAGGAAGTATTGAAAACAAAGCTGGTTCCCGCCGTCAAAGGACTCGAAGCGCGTGGTCCGTGAACTGTTTATTCGTGTGGCGCCATCTCGATCGAGGACGTTATCAATTCGAAACGCGGGTTGCATTCTTAAACACTAAGTCCGAAGTCACAATACTGCTTCACTGGAGATTAATACGAGACAGCGATCGGCGACCCGCGATACGGAGGAATTGCTCCCGCATTCGTTTGGCGTAATTCTATCGACTTTTAAGTGCCTACTTTGGTCCAGCGGCCACGGGTTTATTTGTTAATTACGGTTGCGTACGTAACGCGAACGCTTAGTCTGCGAGTGTCTTTGATTGTTGATTCATATGCAATGTTTTCAGTGTATCTTCACATTTTGGAAATTCATCGCTCTGATAATAATGTGTTCTATAGAAAAAGACGTATAATTTTTACGATCATAGACGTGTTGGAAATAGAAATAATTTTTGACTTTGACACAGAGAAAATACTCGTGTGTATTGCATGTATACTTGTGCTGGTTGGAAATCGAATGTACAATCGTCGAAATCGAATCGTCGAATGAGCAGTGAAGGTCACCAACCACCAGTCACTAACCGCCAGTGATATGTAATAGTTATACTTATTCCAAAGCAATGAAGAAATGTTACAGCGTCTGGATGGTTCCTTAACGTACGGAATCGACCTACTTGAAATGAGAAATTTTGTTTTGTCCTGTACCTATACTTAATACATGTTACGATAAATGTTTCTGTATATAACCGTTTACATAACTGTCATGTTAAAATTAAACATAAAAAGTAATAAGAAGATATGAAAACAACATATTTTCGATTTGGGCAGATATTGTATATGACATTCGATTTAATATCGCCGGTGGCGTATCGTTTTGTTTCAGCGAAACGTTTTAATACATATCTATATATTTTTATATATATCTCTCTACACGTTATTCTTTCAATAAGACATGTTAGTAAGTGACAAGTCCGTGCGCACACACGACGCTATGTTTATGAAACCTTTCTAGGCCTAACTAGGCCTTTTCTAACGTAACAAGTGATTCCCCGAAGAGAGTGGCAGAGAAGTTTAGTACACGCACTTTGGTTTCGCGCCCCGTGAATTAGGCGGTACCCTATTGCCATATACTGAGAATTCTAGAACCTATTAAAATTTTTAAGTAAGATCAAGCTATTAATAGTTTGCCCGTCGACGAACCCACGACTTCTAGTGCGGCAGTTGTGCTCGCAACCACGAGACTAACAAGGCAGACAGCACGTTTTAAGTATTATTATAAAATATTCTAGCTGTGATTGTGATAAGACATAACGAAATGTAATAATTACAATAATCATAACAAAAAATATAATTGGTAGTTATTATGATTATGCACAATAACAATTAGTAAATAATAATTGTAACTGAATGTAATTTGAATACTTCATTACCACATTTAAAAATAAAGTAAAACTTAAAAATAAACTATTAAAAAACAACATTTACATAAAGTACACTAAAGAGCACCTCTCTGTAGCTCTTTCCAAAGAATTACAGTTTCACGTTTAACAAACATTACGAAGACAGTACGAAAATGATAGCGCATCATACCCACGTGTAGTATTGATTAAGGCTGTATTACCAGCTCTGTTAGGACGAAACAACCTTGCAAGGGCCAATGAAACATGTTTAGTGCATAGTATTGGACCGAACCACTTCGACATGTTACGACTGTGTAACGGTGACACGTCTTAATTAAATTGCGTAAAGTTACGATGGTTGGTTATATTCTATAGGGCGTTTTTTATACTACTAGAGAATGCCCCTTAGCGTTTAGGGAGCCCTTTGTTAAATGATCACGTATACTTTTATATCAATATGCGTATATGTGATGTGTGTGTTGTGTGTGTTGTGTGTGTGTTGTGTGTGTGTTGTGTGTGTGTTGTGTGAGTTGTGTGTGTTGTGTGTGTGTTGTATGTTTTGTGTGTGTTGTGTGTGTTGTGTGTGTGTG
>DWEI01005739.1:0-10587 GCA_018245875.1 Mysoria ambigua | reverse complement strand
ATACATCATACTTACATAGATGGAGAGACATGAGAAATTCGCACCGTCGACCGGACGGCCGGCCGCATCCGACGGCACGGCGGTTTATGTTAATCTCCATTGATTGCAAATAAGATCGTACGATGTCTAGCTAAACGGATAATAGAGTGCGCCACGCCAACGATCAATAAGGTTGCCGGCGCAGATGTTCAGCATCTGTCAAAGTGATTTGCCGATACAATGGGATATTTGCATCTGCTAAGCGATAGCATAATCGTTGACGATTACTTGTAATAGGACTGAACGAGCGTTATAAAGATGTAAATTTTTTCAAGAGCAACTAGCGACTATTTTTATTACATAATTATTTAATGTTATGTTAGTTTATAATAAAATGGAAGAAAATGTTCATTTTAACTACAATAAATTCATTATCGAATCGAACCATAATAAAATTATTGTCAAAGTAGCGTCAATATATAAATGAACATCGAATTAGCAAAACATACGCGCGACGTATAGATAAGGATAATAGATAAAACGTTCTCAAAACAAAACGGTTGTATTTAAATTACAAGAGGAATTCGCTACATAGCGATTGCGATCTGACCTTCGTAACCCTATTAGCTAAGGACCACAACGCACGGCCGCCGCGTAGCCGCCTCGATTCTAAATATATCTCTTGTAATGAAACAAGAGATATAACAATGTAACCACAACCATGCAACCGAGATACCAGCTTCAAGTTGGTAGTCACGAACTTAATTACAGAGTTATTAAGTTACATTACGATATATTTTTTTATTCAAAGTATTATTGGGTTTTATCAAATTGGAATTCCGCATTGCAGCACGGAATCCGAATCGGGGCCCAATGTACGACACACGGACGAATATTCCACGTAATGTACAAACGGTAAGAAGTGCGAGATACAACTACAGCCCCCTTCCTACCTACCTCTTCCAAGAAACACAAGCATGAAGCTATATAAAGTGACGATATATATTTTATACGGCATTCCAACCTTTAAACGCGACGTATGAAAGATGTAGGTAATTCAAAACTCACGTACGGACTGCATTCATAAAAATTTCTTTACACGATCGCTTGCTTTCATTCATGTAACCTAAATAAAAGCTATTTCACGAGAGAAAAAAGTGCAAAGTGTTTGCAACGCACTTCATTATAACCGAAGTCGTGTATGCAACATTAAATATAAAGGCGAACGTTAATATAACACACCTTGTATTCATTATACAACTTTCCAATTCGATCAAACAAAACGAAAATCTGATCGTCGATTGCAACTTTAAAGGAGAAATGCAAAAGTTTAATACGGAGAAAAAAACAGGTTGCAATTTTAATGTAGGTACCTACTCTGGTATTCGATATTAAATTTATTACATGAAACAGAATTCGGCACGTTTACCGATTACCGTTTTCATTTATGACGGCCGGGCGGGCGGGGCTATTCTCAACTTGTACGATAAGTTGAATAAAAAATTCATTGCTAAAAATAGACATCAATGGACGAAACTGACCACTTTCTATTTACAGATGATGATAATAATATCGTGTCAGTTTTTAGGCTTGACCGCCGCTGTGGTGGTGGTGGTGGGGGGAGCGGTGGAGGGGAGGGGAGCGGCCGCCGGTGCCAATGAACTTGGCTCATCGTCGCCGGGAAAGCGAACGCAGCGTCGCGACTGGGTCACACGCAGGTAGTGTCGCGGAACGAATGCAAACCGAACACCCCCACATACACCATAAATACATACGGGGCGCCGTATGAATTGCGCGCTGCGCGATTTTGCCAGCTTTCATCCACTGATTCATTGTGTTGAATTTTCATAAAGTCCGCTTACGCGAACAACACCATCGATGCGAACGACAATGTTGAATTGCAAATGAACGTCGCGCAAGTGTCGCAGTCGCCAGTGGCGGCGGCGCGTTCCCACGTCCATTAGCGATTACGCTCCATGCGAGAGTATAGCAATTAGCCAAATATATACATACATATAATTAAAAAATCGTATACTCGTAATTTCGAGCGGGAAAAACGGAGGCGAAGCGCCACGGGCCGTAGGTATTCGTTGTCAATAGTGTGATAACAACCGCCGAAAAGTTGGTATGTTCATTAGGGCCGGCGCGGCGCCGCGGCGGCGCGTCGCCGGCACGCGGCGGCACACGGCGACTCGTTCCGGCGACGCGTGAGTTACACTTGCACGCGCGCGGCCGCCCGTCTCGTGCGCCATCTAACGCACATCGGAACATCGTGTGTACGGGTATATTTTATGCGTCAATTATCCGATCGATTAGTTTAAATTAATCATAACATTTGTTAAAGGAACGCGCCCGGCTGGAAATATTTGGCAGTCTTTGTTCTCTGACTATAGGAACCCGGTGTTATGGTGTAGTAATGATAATAACAAATACATTATAAACAAAGAGCACTGGGACAGCTATCTGCCTACCTCTAAAGACACTTGACGTTATAATATAATAATAACAAAAATAAATAGTAGTTTTAAAGCAGTAGTTTTTAATATAGTCAACGCGCCCGCGAAGCGCAGGACATAATTAGAACAGACCAACTTTATTAAAACTCGTTATTGCAGTAAAGTGTACTGTAACAAAGTTCCAAAATACGAAATGTCCCAATCATATACGATATAACATTGAATATGTTGTATATTCAAAAATCCCCTGCATAACTTGCTCTGTATTAAATTACACCCTTATCCATAAGCGATCTGCGGCGGCGTGCTCAACTATTATACGCGTGGTCTCTTTCGCCGTTTGAAATACGTAAAGGAAGAGCGGGACAATGCACACAAGAGCTAATATAGTTCGCGTGTACGTTTATGAATAATGAATAATACATTCAAGATAATATAATAATACCCATATGGGGTGTGCAGAGTAGTGGGTACCCACAGTGTGTGGGTAGTGCAGAGTCATTTTGTCCATCTCAAATTCTCCACCAAATACAATTCTTGAGTCTTGAGGCAAATTGACTGAGCTTCATATGATACATATCGTCAACAAGCACCGAGCGGTTGGTCTTAATGAATAATCAGTCATCTAATCCCAATGTAAGCTCAAAAAGAGTCTGTGCAATAGTAAGCTATACTTAATAAAAAAAAAACGTAACTTCACGCCTGTAATCCCCGAAGGGGTAGGCAGAGAAATGTAGAAACATTCCCACGATTCACCAGTTACGTTATTACGTCCCACTATGGAATAGGCGGTGAGCCTATTGACATTTACTATACTTAATTATATATAGAACGATTTTTACGTTCACATACGAACTACATACGTGTGAATATCATACAAATATTTGCACGAGTGGGAATCGACACCACGACCACCGGCCTCGCGGCCGCTGCCGCGGGACCACCGCTGGGCGGCCGGGCCAGCCGTGGGGGTCAACAGACTCGGCCGTTATCGAACGGCGTGTGTAAGTTATTGTGTCGTTGTAAACTGCAACTATCGCGTCCGCACTTTATCGCACGCCTACGCGCTGCGCCCCGCCGCGCCGCGGCGAGCCGACACCGGACTGGACGCACTACACTCGTGCACGTATGCTCCTTCTTAACATTTGTCAACGAACATTGGAATCTATACACGGACGTAAAAATTTACAATTCTACATATCTACATAGCAGAATATTTTTTTTATCTAGTCGTAATTGCCAGTTGCAAAAGAAACTAAGCTAAATGTAAATTAAACGGTTCCCTAAACAAGTGGTCATTGTAAAAGTGGTGTAATTACCTTCAAATATTCTAAATACATATATTATTTTATACTTAAGTAATATGTACGTTAAATTTAATCAATATGCACTATTCTTCATAAAAGCAAAGGGAATCTATAAATATCTTGTTTGTTATAATATCGATTTCATTTGAAACTATTCGTCAGATTGTTAAAAAAATTGGACAAACTGTCGTCGACACTTGCGGAAAAGTTTCCGACATAGTACCATCAACGTACAATACCTCGAACACATACATTACGCACTTCTTCATCATTATGAAAAACAATATAAAAACCACTTGTATTTTTATGTTGTTTATATGAATACGAAAATTTATTTGTATCTAATTACGTGTCTACAAATAATATAATACAAAAGGTAGCATCACGCATTTAATTACGGAATGGGTAGGCAGAGGAATCTATTATACTCCCTCGTTTTACCATTCGGTCTATGTCCCATAAATAAACTGATGGCGCGCCTATTACTATACACCCGACAAAAAGCCAGACTTTGAGCCACTACTAAAAATATCAACTAAAAAATCTAAGGTAGAAACCTAATAGTATTATATCGGAGAATTCTACCAGGACCTACTAACGATCAGTTGCGCTTGCGACCGCTCCAACAACGAGGCAGTTGAAACAGAATATAAAAATCTATATATTCACGCCAAGTTTCTAACGCGGGGCAGGCAACGAGCTCCGGGTGTCACAGATATCTAAATATATCAACTTAAACATTTTAACATGCGACGTAACTATATTCTTTACTCGTTGTATAATACAAAATTTCAAACCCCCAAATCCGCCGCACGCCCTGGCGATCGCTGTCGCCGGCCGAGCACAGTGTGTGTGTGCGTGTGTGCGATGCGTTGAAAACAAAGAGCGATAAAGGATATAATTAGAAATATCGTGAGCCGTCGCCGGGGTCAACACGCCGGCCGGGTTCCCAATGCCTCTGTTATGTTACACCAACACTATTATTGGAATAATGACCCTTCATTGCACTCCCATGTGATAACGTGCATAACGCACTCGACTGTTACACTTATAGCCGCCGTACAAAATAACCTGACTCGCTAAAAATAAAATTCAAGTCTTCGGTTTGCGCGCCGACACATTTTTGGAATGTTTAAATTGAATTTAATGTTTTACACCTTTAACTTGGAATTTAAAATTTAAACGAGATGTGCGATGGATGCAAGTATCGAGTGAAACCTTATCTCATATATCTTGACATGATGGAGCGAGAAGTTTCCGAAACTTGGGTGCGCAAATAAAGAAAGCAATAAAGAAAATAAAGAAAGAAGAAAGCGCAAATAAAGAAAGCTAAAAAAGCACATCAGACTATTTATAATAATATAATAATAAATAGTATAAGATATTGGCATATGTATTTGACATCGTCTCCATAAGATGCTCTCTGCCTACCTCATAGGGACCTGGCGTGACTATAAAATAATCTAAATTTAGAAGGAACTTTAAAATCAAGGATAATAAACATGATTCCGAATGTTAATAATATATAGTAACATGACATGGTAGTCTGTAACTCGATCGTCGAATGGAAATATTTCTTATCGGCAACATTAAATAGAATCAATCAAATCAATCGCTACTTATTATTTGTATCAAAACTCAAATGTAACATGGGCTAAAAAATTATACATAAGTATAAAAAAAAGTTAATAACATAAATACATAAACATTACGTAATCACAATGAATTTTGCGTTTAAGAACCAATTGAAATATGTATACCGAATTATTCTTAACTCGACACATCACTTGTACAAACAAGTATAGCAAGGATACAACGTAGTGAGAATTACCAAGTCGTTTTTGTACTCGGCCACTCTGGCCCATCTCCCTTCGAGCTGAATCACGCCTACGAAAATAGAGATACGCGCAACACAACGGGTATAACGACTGATAATTGGTTTACATTATCAGTTAACGAACCGCGATATCGATTTATTGGCATTCAACGCGATTTCGATAGCTTTTGAACGTTGATTTTCACACTTTTCTGTATATTGCCACTGCGTAAAGATCTATTCACATTATGAACGCGTCTCAATCAACCAATGCCGTCTGCATACTATAAAAAATATATCGTGCGATCATTTTAACGGAGGATAAATAAAATTATATTCGTCACTAGTATCATCGATTTATTCATAAGCGTATCCAACCTTCATCAACCTTAGAAAGATCACACCTTGTTTTTTTTTAGTCAGTAAAATGCATGTACGCATACAACCAAGCTCGGCGAGCCCGGTGGCTGTGTGCGACTCCTGAGCACGTCTAGATTAGAGCTTTCTTTAATCGATGCCAAAAATTTAGATTATCAAAACCCAATCTTCTGACATGGTCTAGTCGAGGC
This sequence comes from Mysoria ambigua, assembly GCA_018245875.1. Taxonomy (NCBI): domain Eukaryota; kingdom Metazoa; phylum Arthropoda; class Insecta; order Lepidoptera; family Hesperiidae; genus Mysoria; species Mysoria ambigua. The sequence continues at coordinate 4,460 of DWEI01005739.1, read as the reverse complement.
GAGACATTTATTACAAATAATTCTCATGTATTCTATTTCTCTTACAACTTTTCGTATCGATAAAACAATTAAGATTACCCACCCTTGGGAATGTTTCAAATAATTATGCATGAAGCGAAATTGTTACAGAACCTTATAAGCAACATTTTATAAGAATCTAATACATAAGGCGAATCTTTAGAAAAATGATCAACCTATTGTGAGTAGGTACTTGCAGTATGGTGATGTCGAATATTAGAATCACTTTGATTGGTATTAATTCGGATACTGATAAATTATCAAAAAATAATTTTGAAATCTAAGAGCAACTGCTACAATTTAAGGCTCTAACAAGCCTCGATGATAACAGAGAAAAAAATATAAAGTATTATTTAGTATAATTTTAAAGTCTTCAAGCTACCTCGAAGGCCTTTGGGATTAAGAGCAATTTATTATTTTTAACTACGCCATCACACCTTGGAAATGTAAAAACTACGAAAAATAAGTTTTTTCTGATTCCACTCTTGGTCGTCGCCGGCTCGAGGCCCAATTTTGGATTCGTACTTAATAGATTCTGTTGATATCGCGATTCTACGGTATGGTATGAATCGACCCTAAGCAATCGTTTGTGAATGTACACGTCATCTCTATGTACACAGAAGAACAAATAGAACGATATGGTGTCGACGGGATTATGTCATGGACTTCTAAACATTTTCTAAACATTGTCTGCGCCGCGTGTGTCCGTTAGAAACTTTACGAACTATAAAACTTTCCGCGACTACGTCAACTGTCGATACGAAGAATGCACAATAAACAGATTTGTCATGGCGCCATCTGCAACGAAATGGATTAGTCGCATGAGCGTCATCCAACGAAATCCATCCAACGAATTCCGTATGAATATTATTCATGCCAAAGTAAATTTAGTTTGTTCCGCTTATACTTCCACCAGTTGATACAGTGTAGTTTGCGTAATGGAAAATGATGATCAGATGCGATCTCCGAACAACCGGAGAATACCTTTCAGCCATGTGGAAAGAACGTGTGACACAACGCTCGGCAGATCTCGGCCAACCGCTACCACGACTACACTGATTAATACTACCTATTTAAATATGTAACTTTTCTATTATTATTAGGTATACGTTGGGTACCTAAATGATAACTATCAACAATCTCTTTAATCGTAGTCTACTCGCTTTTATCGCTTCCTTGACGACAATCCACAGTGCGACACAGAAGTGACTCTTAAGATTATTACTGAACTAGTTTACGAAATTAACGTAGAACTGATAATCTATAACTTATTATACAATTACGCTAGTTTCTTGTAATTTCGACAAATGAGATTCATATCAATTTAATTAATTACATATTTTATATTATAGACATGTGTATATTGCACAAGAGCTGAATATAAGAGGATTAAACACTAGTTATACGTTTTTGTGATATTTGAAACAAAAGATTTGAATTTCGAACGCTTCCCGTGATATAATTACGTTCCGATTCTGGTAATTGTTATTTGCAGAGAGCATTTTAAAGGATGCAGTATACTTGGCCGACTGATGCGAGGTCGTCGATAATTAGTGGCGTGCAAGTATTCTAGGAATGTACGTGAGATTCTAAGCTCGGCGGCTTTTTAACGAGATAATTATGTACACGAAAAACGGTTGATTGGTAAATTGATCATTAAGAATGAGAATTCGGTACACACGCGTCTTTGTAGAACGATTTAGAAACACTCAATTAGCGAAGACATTAGACTCTCTCTATATTCTTGCCAATAAACAATGCATTAAAAAAGTTCGGTGTTTTTGTTACTGATAAATTTTCACATCGCCTCTACAATCGTTAAACGACGATAATTGAATATCGATTTACAGTTATACTTTGATGTATTTCTCCTTTATATTATATTCTCTTCGTTCAATTCCTTTAGTGCCATTTCATAGTTTTGTACTTGCGTTTGCGTCCTTCACAAGATCCATCTTTTTTACTCCTCGGAAGGTCGTTCAAGGAAAATTTGGCAGCAATTCGATAGCGATGTTGTCGGTGGTAGTATATGTCTTCCCCCAAGTAGCACGCGTTTAAATGGCTACTGTGGCTAATGGCACCTCCAAAACTGCGATCCCGACGGCACCCTCCCGTTCGTTCAGTGTCGCTCGTGCTATGTGCGGCGCGCGCGTCTCCTGCGGCCGCTGTCTTGGTGTGTGCTCTTGTACACCCGAGCCGGTTACGACCCTTCCCAAAAAACGGGCTCTCATAGTCTCGCGCGTCTCAAGGCGCGTTCACAGTCTTTTGTATATTGAAACCAGAAAAACAACGTTCGCATACACTTGTACGCGAACGCTGATCTGAACGCACCCTTAGCAGCGATGCAGTAGCGACGCTGAATCGCTTCTGTCGCGCGTTGCAAACGCTATTAAAGGCCAAACGTCGCGATACAGTCGCGCGTTCACTACACGCGCTACTTACTGTATCACTGCAAAAAATCGCCGCTGGCGACCTACCTCCCCCCGCGGTGGTTTTCGTGCTGTGACTAGTAACCCAAAGCATTGATATACACATGTGTTCAGGAGAGTTCGCGTGTCATCAGACCATTAAATTATTAATCATATAATTTCAAAGCACTCGTAGACCGATTAATGTATAGGAATCACATTAGATTTATAACAATAGATATTTGGCACTTAAACGCTCAACCTATAAGGGTCTAAGTCCACTCCGAGTTCATGGACATCGACACTCCTCCGTCGATATTTTATCTGAGGCAAACACGAGACTCTATTTGTTAATTAGATTTCAGCGTGTGTTAGTGGCGTATCAAGCGAAGGTACTATGTAATTAATCACCCATCGCACCGTTAATGGAAAATCAGAGTCGCTATTGCGTCGCGGCTAATGCGTATTAGGTTAAAACGGATGACGGACGTCTCAAGTTCACAGTTGGGAAAAAAATTGTAGGCAAACGTAGACGTGCCAGCGACAGTCGTTTTTAATACAATATTCCGTACTAGTTATTCGTAGATAAGAAAAGAGGCCATAAAAACACATGACACTTCCGTTAACGAAATGTTTTCATTACGTGATTAATATTTGTATGTACTTATTTCAAAAGATGCTTAAGTACATCTATAGAATTTTTTTCTCGCCGCTTCTTGTCCATAGCGATGCATTATCGAAACAGTGGTAGTTTCAAACAGTGTTCTTAGGAACCAATTTTGAATAAATGCAATTTGAATGCATATATGACGACTTCAATGAATATAGGTGAGACAAGATAAATTTATTAGGTCGGTAGCCAGTGAAAATCCCTTATTTTGGTATAGAATAGTCCCTACCGAGCTATGAGAAATAGGGATGGAAAAATATACTTGAATTTTACTTATGAACATTACAATTTGCACGCTAAATGTCATAGTTTGCAAATTTTCTTTCCATTCCTGAGTCTGCTAGAAGAGATTTATCTTAGGAATAATTAGATCCTTATACACAGTTTTCTATTTGCTGACTAGTGTTTAAGAATAGAGTGTACAAAAATAAATAAATTCATCATCGTCATTTTCACTATTATTAACGGCTCTGCTATCTAAGCGACATGTTATAAGCGTTAACTTAAGTTATAAATCGATAAATCAATAAATAAATAAATAAATGTTAAATCGATGCTAGTTTAATGCAGCGCTGTATATTGTTGTCTACAGCAATAAAGACGCGGAACGCTACAGCTACAACCGGCGAGACGGCGAGCTGTCGGTTCGGTTTGAGTTTTTTCGACGGCGTCCTCGCAGGCGCCGCGGCGTCACCGAGGCACGGCTGCTTGTTTGATAACAAACCAAGTACGACCATTGAGACGTCCAAATACCAGTGCAAGAGACGTTATACAGGTGATTTTTTTAATATAGTGATGACGTCATCTCCAAGTACACCAACGGAATGGATCCTCAGTGCGGAAGGTGCTATGTTCAGAACTGGGCCGCGATAGGCTGATTTCCAGCGGCGGCAAGCAGCGCGTCAGCTTGTTCATCACAAAGTTTTTATTGTGCTGGTGTCGTCACTATCAATTGGAGAACGACTCTAAAGTTTCATAAAAGAGGCGTATGCGGTTAAAAATAAAAAAAATGTAAGTCGTAGATAAATCACGTCCAGTGATTCACCTCGATCACGATTTGGACAGCTCACGAACGCACTCATGAACGTTTTAGACATTTATAATTAAAAAAGTGCTACATCATTATTCATTTTTTGTTGTTATTATTTTATTAGCACACCTGATCCCTAATGGAGTAAATTGAGATAAACAGGTGCCAAATACCTCTATTCTTGAAATATGTACTTTAATTATTTTAGATTTCCATTAGTGGACTTAATGATTAACAAAATAATTAAATATATCTTGTCCACTATACGCATGGGAGTCGATATTACCTTCGTCACGATCTCGTAGGACTACTCCAAGATAACAAGTAGTATACA
>DWEI01005738.1:0-10588 GCA_018245875.1 Mysoria ambigua | reverse complement strand
CTAGAAAATCTAAATTAGAAAATTTTGTAGTGTTCGACCCGGGAATCGAACCCGGAACCTCCCGATCGGCAGTCGATATTAAGATAGATAGGTATATATGAAGTTACGTACGTATTAAGACAGGTAAGTATTAAAGCAGGCTATAAATTAAGATTCCATAGTGCATTGAAACAACAATACATCAATATCAGTTACAAATTCCAAAACACTGTTGTAACAGTTAGAGTGTAATTACAGGAACTAGTTGGCGCTGTGGCCAAGATACTTGCGAAGTTAGCGAATGCTACTTAATAGAAAAGTTCCTTAAGTAACTGTATTGATTTAATCGGGATGGTGTAGTGCGACATTGGCCAGTAAATTGATATTGACATCTCATACAAATAATTTCAACGAAAAATTTGCTGATAATAAATTGATAATTCATTTTATTATTATAACATGAGTGCATCAGATCGCTTGTATTCATACATTATTACTCTTATTATTACTCTTAACAGTCATATAAGAAAAATAAGCAAGAACTTATTATACAAAAAAGTTGATACAAAATGTAGTTATATATAATTCTTAATCAGCCGATATAGATAAATAAAAAGCTATCGAAAATCATCTCGTTGTATACTTTACTCATACAAAATATTTTCTGAAGAGTTCAACTGGATGTGCAATTCGATACATTTTGTGTTTCACGTATTAATAGTAGTAAGTATATTCACTTATACTAATAATTACAGATTAAGCATTTAAATACGTATTCAAGTTCATTTTATTGAAAAGTTATTCGTGCACCCACATGGGCTGCATAAGGATGGCGTTATGTAATTTACGTGAGTTACATATTTATAAAAATTCATTATGATCTATCAGAAATTTCTAGAATAGTTTCATAGAATCTTGCTGGACATTTTATGATCAATATTGGTAAATATTTCCGGATTGGTTTTCTATGTAGACACACTGTATGTATAAAAAATAACCAAATCACAACGAGAAACCACAATTTTGGATTGGATCAATAAAATAAACTTAATGGTATGATACAATTAATAATATGATACAATAAATGTTTAATATGTATATTACGGTAGGTTATATGTATATGTATATATGTATATTATAGTAGGATAGATAAACATCGAGCAATAAGCTCGGAAAGAGCGTTAGTTCTTGGTATCTAATTGAATGAAATAGTTAGCGGTCAGAGTACTCCGAGCGCGAGTATTACTTAGTGGAAAAGTTCTTGCCGGACTCCATCTGGACCGCGTAACGTAATCGATACCACTAACTGTTATTTGTTTATTTTAGGAACTTATATATTTCGCGCTATTAATTGATTGAGCGGAATATAATGTTTGTACTAACAAGTTTTTGCATTACAGTTATACAATTCTGTTATGATGGTAATATAAATAAAATAAAAATATCGAAAACAGTCAGTTTAGTTTACATTTTATATTATAACATTTTTATTATTTATTTGTACATTATAGTTACGTATATCGGGTTTTTTTTTCTTTTAACATAAAAAAATGTATTAATTTTAAATCGTTCGATAAATTGTCAGTCGAGCTGTGGAAAGAAACATGATTACACAAAAAAACACTAAAAAGAAAAAAAATGTCTTTTTCACAATACCAATGAAATATTATTTTTTAAACATTATAATTGAATTTGACATATAAATTGTAGCAAAAAATTATTTTTCAATTACCGTTAAACATGCAAACATTATGCAACAAACTTTGCCGAGGAAACGCGGGCTTAGAATACATTGTGCGATCTATTGCTATTCAAGGGACGACACGTATTCAAAACGATCGTAAAGACAGCTACTGTATTTTAAATTACGTTTTGCATTTCATTTTCTTCGAGAGTGGGTCATAAATTTAATTTCACATACCGTACGTATCGGATGAATTTCACTCGTGTATTATTTCCAATTTTATTTTGTCACTTTAATATATTCACGAAATCTTTATTTTATGGGTAAAATGTAAATAAACATTCTTTTGATTGGAAAATGCAATATGCCTACTTACATGGAATGCGCCTCGGATCCGCGGCCCGGCTTGGCCCACGTACAGCGTGGACGCCGAGTCGAACACCAGTTCCACGGGATTCCGTTTCACGTTCACTGTATCGAAATCGTGACAATTCAAAAACAAGGTGACATTATCCGTAGTGACTTTCAAAGCGAACCGGCTCCATTTCTTCGCGAAGGACGGCACCACGAACGACGCTATTGTCTGTGACAGCGCGTAGACATTCGCGTCCGTGTACAACAGGGAAATATTCATTAGACCGGGCCCGGAGGGGATCAATTGTAGTCCCAGTTGGACGACAGTTTCTAAAGGATTGACCACTGAAAACAGAAATCCGCCGTCCTTGTTGGCCGGGCGCACTGTGGCCGTTATTGAGAATTCCGAATATAGCTTCTCCGGCATGAAGAGGCGGTATGGTGATTTAATATCGGAGCCGGGCTTGAGGCCGTACGCCGGGAATCCGTCGAGACCTTCATCGAAGTACTGCGTCTTGGGATTGCTAAATGGCACTCCAATGGCGTGGAGCAGATCGTATTCGGGGATATCTGAAAACAAACCAAGTTTAAATAAAGATTAATTTTTATGAGTAAATCTTATCTTTATATTTGGATTATAGGATTGGCAATGATTTCGTAATTCAAATTTGAACACTACTAAAATTCTTATATATGAATGTTACCGAATAAATATTACATGATTACTTTTTAAAATATTCCTGCTGAATAATGAATAGGTACCTATTGTTCGTTCTCTGTAGGGGTCTATTGTTATGAATAATAACGTAACAAAATTTTAATGTAATTATAATTATTGCCAAACGTTCGTAAATCCAAACAGCTTTCAAACAATTAATATCGTCATTATTAATTCAAAATGGCTGCCAGACAATTTCATTCACACAATTATTTTCACGACGCAATTCCAACTTCGAACATAAAACAAAATGGAGGTCTAACAGCAAAGGTGCTTAGCGACACATAAGTCCATGTTTAATAGTGAATTCATCGTAATTAACGAATTCAGTGCGAAAATAAGAGCTATTATTTATTAATGTCGTTGGAATTAAAATATTTAACGTATTCTTCATTATTGTAGTTAGAAGTTAATTCGAAAAATCTACAAAACTAACTTCGTCGGCAGCTCTCGGTGCGGGTGTGAGAACGGAAAATTGTGGGTGGTTTGTAAATATGTAGCTTTGTTTGAACGCGGCCGGCACAGAAACACGCGGTCGCTTGTGACGATATGCGGGCCTATGGGAACTTAATGGAACTTACTGTAATACATTTCCCATTATGACAAAAAACCTCGCAATTACACCAATGTTCACTAAATAAAATGAATGCTGGTAAGGACTAATTAAATAGAACTAAAAAAACGGCAATCGATATTTGTATTTTGTAATTGAATATGTGTATTTTAAAACTAAGATTGGTCAATTTTTTATATAAACAGTATTTTACAGTAATGAATGTTTAAAAATATAGCTACGAATTACACGTAGTTATGTATATCTATAGTGAAGTATATTAAATTATTACCGTTGGGATATTTTGAACCAAATAAGTTTTCGTTGGCTGAGCACACTGTAGAGCAGACTACAATGATCAGCCATGTGTACCTGAAAAAAGATAAAATTGAATCAGTTTCAAATTAATTTTTCTATCATTTAATGTGTCTAGCGCATGGCTATAGGCTTACCACATATGTCATAGTAGAACTTAAACATAACTTGCGAAACGTGGGAGTGTGATTTTAGAGAAGCTACGTTAGTTTTTTTATTAATTTATTTCGACTGCCTCGTTGGTCGTGTTGTCATGAGCTCAAATCCCGGGTCGGGCACTACACGATTTTCTAACTTACATTTTCTGGTAGTGGTTCGGTCTGGATATGTGCTTGGTGTATAGCAATGGGCTCACCATCCATTCTATAGTAGGGATTATAGGCGTGATGTTACCCTTAGTGTAGTGTTTCGTGTCATAATGATAGTTAATTAAATCACAAATTATTGTAATAATACATGTATTTAACTATTTCATTAGAACAAGCTAGTCTTAATTAAAAAAATTCAAGTCATCCTAAAAAATAACTTAAATGTATTAATTACAAATTCTTACTATTCAAAAAAATATGCAGGAATTATTATTTGATGTTATATCCGAAGAACGAAATAGTCATAAAGATAACCCATTTTACTACACTGAAGTACATTATTGAAATTTCAAGACACATGAAGCCTTAGCGATGCGAAGAATCCATACATTGCTAGGAGACTTAGTATAGGGCGGAATGCTAGGGCTAGAATTATGATTAAGAGAACGTCTGTCTGTCTACCGCGAGCTCCCGAGCTAGAATACCAGGTCGGGTGCTGTTGAAATTTTCTAACTTTGAATTTCTAGTAGTGGCTGCAAGTCTGGTTATGTGCCCGGTGCACGGCAATAGGCTCACCGCCTACTCCGTAGTGGGACGTAAACGTAACTTGCGAAAAATTGCCGTGTACTACATTTCTCTGTCTGTGTTTGGGTTTTACAGGTGTGATTTTACATTGATGCATCTCATTGGAAAACCTGCACACCCAGGTCACGTCTGCGTCGTTCAGAAGCTATAGATATCTTTAACTCGCACTGTAGTGGGAAGTGACCTTTAATGAGATTATCAATTACTGAATTGCGCATATTCAGATCAATTTCAACTTCGGAACTAGTTTCGATAAGGAAATTGATTCATGTGGTGGTCAAACGGAAACTACGTTTGAATCGTACTTAAGAAAATAATATACCGAAGTTATTGAACAGTTTATCAAGTTTAACAGAATTGCATTGATAATTATATATCCTAAATACCAGTAATATATTTACAACGAATTTTGTCGAATACAATACAATTACGACGGCGCGGATCATAAAATTGTGTCAAAATCTCTTCTTCTGTTAACCCTGATTAAACTTATTGTAGATATAAAAGTATGATTAAGTATGCGATAATTAATTGTTAGTAATTTTACTGTAACCTAATAGTGTTAATGGGTTCTTTAACCAAGAAGGAAAATATAAATATTTGTGTTATAAACTCATCATTGCATCTGTTCAGTGTTTGGTAAATAGTACCCGGATATATGTATATATAATAATGACCGTAACATCTCGCCTGTGTTAAGCACATATGTATAAAAATAAATATTTCGATTTCAAGTGAAGACATTGGTTATTTACCGCTGGATGTATTTTGTTAAAATCGAAAACGCGAACATATTTTTCAGGTTGGTATACTTGGAAAGTAGGTCGCAAGCAATTTCGTCATCATCCCGAAACCAATATCAGCAATGCTGAACATAGTTTTAAATCGTTTTTATACCGTTAAACGTTACATTTTGTAGGCGAAGGTCAAATGTTTTTGCTTTGTACTTTTTAAATTATCTGCAAAACTGACTGCTTCGTAGATTTTGGTGGTGGCGAGCCCGATTGCCGATTGAGACGCCCTGGATTCAAATTCCGGGTCAGGTATAATCTGATTTTACTATTTGACATTTCCTAGAAGTCGTGGAGTAGTTCTTCAGAATTGGAGGTCTAGAGATGTGTCCGGTATATGACATTAGGCTTACCATCTATACCTTAGTAACATGTATACCTCTAATTACATATATGTAACTAGAGGGTACTCCACTCCTCTGCCTACTTCCCCGACGATTACAGGCGTGAAGTGATGTTATTAACAAAACTGTATTTATAAGTAAAAGTTTAGTTTTCGTTTATTGTAAATATTACACTCCAAGCCATTGGTTCGATTCAGCACACACATCACTTGGGTGTAACAATATTTATTTCCCATTAAGATACATCTTGCCACTTTGGAGGTTCTAATACAATCAGTTAAGACTATATTTTTCTCGACTTGACACACAATTACTTAAAACCAAGTACAGTTAGTATGAAATAATGTATGCCTAAGTTAAAATTACCATAAGATATTTAAGGCGAACTTAAAATTGCCATAAAAACATACAAGTCTAAGTTGAGAGTGCGTTTACCGTCCTAAAACGGTCAGTGAACGGATAATTTACGTTTAAAAATGTTAAGCGAACTACAAGATTTATTTGTTTTTGTACCATATGTATATTCTTCCAAATGGCGTTAGCTAGAGCAAGTTGTGTACTGTTTTGATTGAGTTTTCATCGCTTGAACTTGCTCATAGTGGTCTGTACAATATCGTCTGATGTGTCGATAAGTTTCACAACGCGGGGTTCGACCAACTATTTGCAGAAGACGATTCTATGTAAAATAGATCTTGCAATATAATAATTACTTGCAATTGGGACGACAGTAATCCTGTCCACTACAAAAGTACAGTTTAATTGAGTTAACAGATCCCCTTATTCATGATTCGATTGTAAATACAATTTGATTATATTGTTTGACAGTGCGGAGACATGCGTAAGTCTGAAGTTGAGTTTCCATAGTCTCGTCGAAGCACCTTTATTTGGTTACCAAAATACAGGCTTTCCTATATTCGAATCCAAGGGCCGTGAGTGAAAGTGTCACCGAGGTGGCCGTTTGAGGAGATTTTATACTGCTTTACATTATATTTAAAATATCAGAACTATTTTCACTGACTCTTTGATAGGAATCTAAAACTGTTTTATTCAGTAAGGACTGAAAATGTTTCAAAAAGTATTCACCGAATGTACATCGACTCAAAGAGCGCATCGGATCGACGCCGAATTTCCAATTGGATTGATTCAAGGTGCGCGTTCGATTGCAAGGAGCGAAGTGCTTTTCATTTCAATGAATGGAATCATTAATGCAGTCTTTTAGCGTCCAAGCTTGTAGCAACTATTTATCAGCTGCGGGCGATGGAGCCATGAGGATGGACGGAAGATGTAGTGATGAAGATATGACCAAAATGGAAATTTGACTAATTGTTCCCGAGTTCGGCCCTAAATGAATAAGAAGTAGCACTGAGTAGTAATTTATTACAACAACACGCCAATACCCTTATAGGGTAGTAAAAGAGCACCAATTACTAAATATGTTCACCCTTACAACCATTGCGTGTAGTAAAAAATGATTCTGATTAAAAAAAAATAGTGATGATTGCAATAAACAATTTTTTATTTTTAAAATCTAATCATGCAACCGATAACATTTTTACGGTCAAATTAAACCTTTGTAAACTTCACAGTCATCAAAAGAAATAGAAATAAAAAAAAAGTACTTGAAAGTATTAAAAAAAATCCAAACTTCTTTAAAAGCATGTCGAAACAAGTGCAAAACATCTCGTGTTTTTTTACGATCGTCATTGCCAAAGTCCTTGTAGGGTTCACAAAAGATTGTCATTTTTTTATATTGCACATGACATCAAAGAAAAAACAATTAAAATCAAATGAACTCAAACAAAACCATTCAAATTCGTAATTCGAAATTCAGTAGAACCACTTCTATAGACGTCAAGTGAAACAGCCAATCAGGAACGGAACGTTTTCAATTAGTCTTTTAAGCTGTATATTGGATTTGGCGGGAACACGAACGGTCTTCAATTGACGTTATAGGCACAGCAAAAAAAATTAGGAAATATTGAATTTCACCCAAGCTAATATTACAGTACCTACCACAAAATATATAAAATATTATTGTGTTTATTTAATATATTTGAAAATGGAACTGGAACTTCTGGAACTATAATAAATGTATTTATATACTTATACTTGTTCTATAAAGGAACATAAACTTAATTGCTAAAATGTGAGAGTGTGTTGACTGCCTCGTTGGTCGTGTTGGTTGCGACTGCCGATCGGGAGGTCCCGGGTTTGATTGCCGGGTCAAACGCTACAAAATTTTTTAATTAGAAAATTATCTTCTAGAAAATCTGGTAAAATTTCTAATAGAATTCTGGTAGTGGTTCGGAGACTGTATATGTGCCCGATGCATGGCAATAGGCACACCACTTATTACATAGTGGGACGTAAACGTAACCGGTGAATCATGGGAATGTTCTGCATTCCTCTGCCTACCCCTTCGGGGATTACAGGCGTGAAGTTACGTGAGAGTGTACCTCTCTCCTCTGTCCAACTCTTCTGGGATTAAAGTCGTGATGATCCGTTTGATCATTATCTTCTCTAGAAGGGACCAAGCGTGATATTCTTATAAATTATAATAACATAACGAAACAAATATAAGTACGGAATTTCTCGTACGCCTACAGGCTCTATCTCAGAAAATTCATTTAAATCTACCGCTTACGCGCCTGAGGTTAGGGCGTGGGAGTTGACCTATGGAACTCGTTGAGAGAGTTATTAAGCAACGTTATTTATTAATCGATAAACGTGATTAATATTTTCGATAATCAGTTATTTTCTTTAAAGTACACGCTGTTTATTTAGGCGGGACTACAATCGTAATTATTTTGTATTATTTACAATATTATAAACATGTCAGAAGAATGTCAGGTCTGTAAGGTTTGATATAGTTGGCACTCGGTGCCCTCTGCCTAGCTCGTGAAGGACCTGGCGTGATTGTATTCATTATATTATCTCCACATAATGCGTGTTTCAATAATATAAAACAGAAGTATATAATATAAACGTCATCATCAGCCTATTGTAGTTCACACAGGCTTCCCTGAAAGTTTATGCCCACAATCCCGATGCTGGGTGTGCTGGTTGGGGATCAGATGCTCGCATGGCCTTCGCCGCAGCCCAGCGGTGAACAGGTCACGTAGATCGCGTCAAGCCGCAATCTGCCACCACCCTGTACGTTGATACAGGGTCGTGGTATATATCCTTACTCCACTTTCACATCGATAAAGTGAGGTACAGTATACAAGTGGAGTTAGGAATTAATGATGATAGACCCTGACCTCTGCCCGATATATAGATTTGTGGCGATAAATAACATTCTATTCAACGTTAGCTGAACCTTTCACTGACATTAGGAACGTAATAATAAAGCTTACGTCGCGAATTGTCATTAGTTTTCGCAATAATTAATTTTCGTGTTCGGAGTCCGTTTGGGAGCAGCCGGGAATTAATTGTTTGGGGAACGAAAGTGGCAAGTGCCGATCTATCAGCCTTTGATGGAGGCTGGACAATTGACGTTTTGAGTCGTGTGCCGAATTCATGTAAGTAGACCGGTTTTGTAGCTACTGAAGCAATTTTATTAGAACTTTGGAGGAAAGATACCTAATTGCTGTGGTTTATTTATAAAGAGAAATAAGACTACAACGATTTTTTTGAAGGTAATAATCGTTACGATTTTAAGTCTAAAAGGACTGTTAAAAATTGTAGTAATAAATTTAGATGCTATTTTGTCATATTTACCATGATGTATTTCTATATATCAAAACGTTTAAATTCATGTGTATTTTCCTAGCTATCTGTATTAAAAACGTTTCAATAATACGAGGTTTTCATGTAATATGGTTACTTCAAACAAATGCATATAGTTTAGTTAAAACAGCTTATAGTGTTAGTAGCTACGCCATCTATCGGATATATAAAGAAGCATTAATAAATCGTAACTACGGATAGATGGCGCTAGTATTGATGTTGCAGTTCTCTAATACTTTTGAGGACATTGATAATATAGTTAAAAATTAAGTAAATACTTCAGATGTTAAGACCGGTAATAGCACAATTCCTAATAAATATTGATTTAACTAATTAACTCTGTAGTTCTAAGTTCATATACCGTAATTATAATACGTAAAATCACGCTTGTAATCACCGAACAGGTACGTAGAGAAATGCAGAGCATTTCTAGGATTCACCAGTTACGTTTACGTTCTATTATGGTATTATATTACGTTCTATTAGTATGGTATTATAGGTAGTGAGACTTTGCTATACATCGGGTACATATCCATGCTCCGAACCACTAAGAGAAAATCTAAAGTAGACAAATTTTGTTGTGCCGAACCAACTCGGGGCTACCCTATCGGCAGTCGCACTAATAAATCGAAACGACCAACGAGGCAGGCAAATATAATTATATTAAGTCCTATATATACACATAATCTGTGTCCTTTTTGTTATGCTATTATTTCAAAAAAATCGTTTTTTTCAATGTCATGAGGCTATCGCGAAACTATACATGAAAAGTAAGTATACATATTCTAAAAGATATTAAGTTGCGGCCCACATCGCGGGGTTAAGTATTGTTAATCGAGTTCCTTGGCTGTTACTCGAACGATATGGTATCACTTACCGAGTAATCAAGTAATCAGCAACAATGAATCAGTCTAGCCACAGTGTAAGTGAACGGAACAATTGCGCAAATTCCAAGAGCTCTAATTAATTTATTGACTTACTGGTTATTGAACTTGTTACTTGAGATGGCGACTTATCAGATTACATCTCGGAATGACGATGTTGCTTATTTTTTGGCGCCTGCCGTATTAGAAGTTGTCAGACAAGATAAATATAAGTTGTTTGGATGTGAAAAGTTTTCATAGACTTTTTGGTTAATCCGTTATTAGTTCGTTGACTGCCTCGTTGGTCGTGTTGGTTGCAGATGCGACTGCCGATCGAGAGGTCCCGGGTTCGATTCCCGGGTCGA
>DWEI01005737.1:0-10589 GCA_018245875.1 Mysoria ambigua | reverse complement strand
TATTCGGGGGCACTGAGCAGAAACGGAATAGATTGCATGAGCATGTGTCACTAAACATTCAAAAATATATATATATATATATTAATTTTTTAAGATAAATCAGAAACACATGCATTTAGGATCCTGGCTAGATTTAAAAACACGAAGTTATAAAATCACCAACTCAGTCTTCATGAAATTAGTCATAACAAAGATATTTATCTGTTAACGGATTTATATTGCATCAATATGCAGATCATCCAGTACTCTAAATAAAACATTAACAAGAATCGTACAGCACGCAACCGAAGATAATAAAGTACCAAATAATCTTGAACTCAAAGTAAATTAATAAATAGGGAATTTAACATCTAATTGGTCCTTCAGAAGTTATTTACTTGGAATAGCAACTTGGTCTGCAACGACAGGAGCAAAACAGAAAGGAGACAACTAGTTATAACATCCTCTAACTAAAGTTTTGATTTTCATGTTTGATGGTATATTTCAAACACGAGTAATCAAAATCAATTTCTATTAAGGATGACATCCAACTTTAATAGCACTCCTAGAATAAATATTCCTGTTTCATCATTCTTGTGGTAGCCCACGGGTGGGACTTAGTTATTGGTAGCGGCTACTAATATATATTGTTGTTTATCGATAAGCAGTATTGTGGTTTTGAGAGCAGTCTCCTAAAAGGGGGCGCAAATACACAAACAATTTTGCTAAATGCCAGTAGTGAGTGTGATATGGAAATTTCGCTGACGAGTCCTACGTAAAGGGCTCTACCACCTTTTAAACAATCATGTTATTAATCTAGTATAAGAGCATTACGATATTGAAACCTTTCAAATACCATAGAAATTTAATTAAAAGTTTTGACGTTATAAACCGCAAGGAAATCCCGCGGAATGAAGCGCTCCTCGATATTTCCTTACCCCTTATTAAAATGCCTTGTTTTTTCCGCTGCCCTTAACGCGTTATTTAAAGCTATCGACGCGTGTTGTGAAGTATATCAAACATGTCTCAATAAGATATTAACTACACTACTATGTTTTAAAATAAAAATGAAGACCACACATTTTTCAAATAAAAATTTAAATAACATAATTACTACGTAACAAAAACCTCGCGTGTTGGAAAGTTAAAATATTACAAATATGGTAAAAAAATTATTATAAATCATAAAAAAATGTACACTGTTCTAAATAAACTATAATTCTTACAATAAACTATAATTGATTTTTTTTCTACTACTTATTCTTCATGTATTAGTAAACCGAAGTATATAGACAGTCATATATTGTTAGTTAATAATGATATGAGGAAGCACATACCCACAACCTGGAGGTATCCGACTTGGCTGATCATTGGGTTGGTGTTCACTTGGCACATGTAGTAGCCGCGGTCCTCCTGCTGCACCTGGCTGACGTGCAGCAGCCAGGTCATGGCGTTGTCGTGCGACACGCTGAACCTGGCCAGGCGGGTGATCACGTGGCGGTGGATGGTCAAGATCATCTGCCGGTCTATGTGGATCCATGCCACCTGTTCAAGAAACACAGCTTTTTACAATTATAAGAGATGTTGTCTCCGATGTTTTTTTAATTACATTACCTGTCAGAATTGAAGAAAATTAAAATATTTACCAAGTCATTATATGTATGTGGAATGAAAATATATTTACTTTTATAATAATTTGATATCGATATTGATATTCTATACAATTGTCTTAAAATTTATAAAGATTTACATCATACGTCATGAACCTCAAAATCATCTTCAATCGAATTATGACCTTCAACAGTTTTACAATTACATAGAATCATGTGATAAGCCGTATAAACCACAAGGAAAATTACCAGTTTGATAATTATTAATTGGTCAATGATTACAGTGGCAGTACTTTAACATGATAACTTTGACCGAAGGCTCGAAGTACAACAGACTGATTGGATCTCATTCTGCAGTATCCTGTGATCAAGTGAAATAGTCCAAGTATACAGTACCAAAAAATAGGGTTGACTGAGATGATTAAATACGAATACGCTTTAATGCAATACGGAGAGTGTATAATTTCTATTTCAAATTCTTCAATTACGTCTTGAACAGATACAGCTAGAAAGAAAAATATCATGCTTCATATTACATTCTAAACAGCATATTATAAATTCTATTAAACTGGCTCTCAACTAAACTTGCGAGATACATACACGTTCGAGAATTTTTATAGTTCATACGTTCCTAAGCATTCCATATTGAGTTATTCATAAAGACGGAGCGTGTTACTTGCTTCACCAAAATTGAACGCTCGATTTTTCGCATCCAATCCTGCTCCTAACTAGACACACGATCTGAACGGTGGCGTCTCATTTCCAAGTAACAACAAGTCCCGAAACATGGAATGAACAATGATTTAGGTTTTGTTAAGATTTTTCTTGAAGAGTACATTTGTTGTCTATTTTCTCGTTTTTCTCTCTCGTTTCTTAGTGTCGTGATTCTAAAATAAAGTGAAAAATTATAATCTGCACGGAAATTGTACCTATTTTTAAACATTTCTAACAATAATGTTTGGTAACTACCAATCATTGAAAATTTTACAACATTACAATATATTCACTAATTGAGCATGAGGCTTGAAAGAATAGAATCGATCTCATGTTTCCGGAAATGTTTTCTCTTGTGTGATAGTAAGTGTAATACCGAGTAAGAAAGCACCACACCGTAAACGAATCCGAAACTCTCCATCTTCCGATACAATATTTATGTCGCATTGAACTCACGTTACTGTGAAAACATGAGCTAACTCGGATATTAATTTAGTTGTTACCCGTTAGGAAATTGAATTCCAACCACACTTGCTCTCTACCGTCACGGAGCCGCTTGCTTAAGTGGTATTGAATTTATGATAAACATGTACCAAGATTTTGCTCAACTGTTAGCGGTCTTCCATAAATTATGTAAATAAAAATAACATCGGAACTCCGTTTAAATATAATAATTTTGTTGGTGTAAAATTTCAAAATATGTCACGTTACACTTGTTGGCGCGAGGGGGGGCGATTCACAATTGTGACTATCTGTGACAAAAATAAGGAAATATGACTTAAATGACGGACGGTTCCATACGGTGTATTATATTTATGAATATTCCCTCCGACATTACAAGAAGTAAACGATGCTATTATATAAATCAATAACTTGTACTACAATTCGTGCTGAGTTGAATACGGTTCGTTCTGTACGGGATGTTGCAAGGTGCGCATGTCGTTCCGGCCTCGCAGTGCGTCCCGCAGCGACTGGTCCGTCGCACTGTTGTCCTCAGACGGCAATCAGTTTAGCAACGTCGTGAGCTGTTTCTGAACAATGATTCTGGTAATAGAGAATAGAATAAGGGTCTCCGTGCACTAAAAACAAAATATTTTTTGATCATCAACAAACTATACGAATGTCACTTGAAGTAGGTATACGTAAATATATTTGCATATGATATTAAGAAAATCTTATATTGCCGAAGACCACTTTATCGTAAGCTTCATTCATGTATGTTATAATAAGACAATTGGTATAAACTTCGAAAAGTACATGAATATCGAAATTACCCCCGATCCCGTCCCCCGATATCGTCGCCCGCTGTGTGAACAGTACAGGGACTTAAATTGTCAAACAATATGGGACTTGGAATGTGGTAACCATAAGATAAACAAGTGTACATTAGGCTGGGAACTAGCCGTAACCCCCCGCGCGCGGCTGTTTACTTTGACAAAGTCAGAGCCGCGTTAATTTTGTGGGCCGCAGCCGCGGGCGCGTATCGCTGTGTGCCGCACTGCGCTCCAGTCGATACAATGCATATTTTATGAGAGTTCTCGACTTGACTCGTGCCGTCTACTTTTGCGATCGGCGGATCAGCGGGGCTATCGTCGATCGATATGCCCACATACCGAAACAAACATCTGGTATTTGTTGCTTGGAAATACTGCAGCGCTGAATTATTTACCTCCGCCGGTCGTAACGCTTGTTTATTTATGTATTATTAACACAGTTGCTTTTATGCTTCTGCCGGAGTGCTTTACAGTGTAATAAATTCCTTCATTCCTTCATCAATAATTTAGTGGCTGCGACCCGATAGTACGTAGGGTTCTTAGTGCCCAAGCACAGCAACGATACTGTGTTATCCTAAGCCCGTACCTTAAAAGTATTCACCAAGGTTCATTAACAAATAAATCTTTCAACATAAATACATAGCATAGTTGGTTTTTTAACAATTATAATTAAATTTAAAGTATACAATTCAAAAGAATATTCGTTTTACGAAAATGTTTTAGCTCAATAGCAAAGTAACAATAGATGTAATTGACAGAAGATGGTCGAATTAATAATTTAGACTGAATCAACTATTAGCTCAAAATAAATTAAGTGTACGCGTTTAATTGAGATTAATTGACGCTGCTTCACTCACCTTATTGAACATTGCTAAACATCACCTAAAACTGAATGAATATAATGAACAGCATTTCTAAAAGCGGAATGTTTACTAACAATGACATCTGACAACGTCGCTGCAAGTTGTGAAAAAAAGGGCGCCTAGAAATATTTAGTAACGGTTTAATACGTTCTACGGCGTCAGTGTAACGGAGACAAAATGTTAAATGTGAGGAGCAGTGACGAAGGACAACGTCGGTCAGTAGATTAGAGCCAGCGGTGCAATGCGAGAGGCGGCTGCCACGAGCGAAATTAAACCTGTGACTCACACAGAGCATACTCTAGTATTAAATGATAACAGACAAAAGATATGAATAAATGATGACAGAAGAATTTTTAAAATGATGTAGCCACAGACTGCACCTCGAACAAGAAGATCGATGTTTCCCCGTAATAACACTGGGAAAAAATAAATATTATCTGTTACTATGTTTTCATTGTTTTACAATTTTAAAACATTTTACATTTATTAGATGGAATAGCATTTACATTTATTGACTGTTTTGTTGGTCGTGTCGGTTGCAAAAGCGATCTAGAGCTCCTATTGCACTTTTCTAAATCACATGTTTTGTCGTAGCTCTGAGTCCGGATTTGTGTGTCCAGTGTTTGGCAATAGACAGACCCTATATTCCAATATGAGGCAGACACACAACTAGTGAAACATGGGAGTGTACCATACTCTCCCTACCTCTTAGCACCGATTCTCCAAAAAATATATCCCTGTAGCCCTACTATACACAAGCAAAGTGAAATAACACGCTTTATAATAAATTAAATACTGAAATAGGTATCCGTTCAAGCACACTCAATATTCGGACTCAATTTTCGCAGCAGTCCAGGTGATGTTAATATCGGTGTTATCGTTCAGGTAGGGCCGTTAGCAGAGTTCGTGACGTCATAACTCATAGTCGCCGCACCGAGAGTCGGAACTTCAGCAAGTTTCGTGCGCCCTCGCTCTATTAACTCTAGCTTACTCAGTGCCATAATTCTTGTAGCAGTTTCATAGCGCATAGATTCCATAGCTATTCAAACTACGGGTCACTACCAAAAAATATGTTTTCTCAATAAATTAGCAGTGTTATACAGGGCAAATAAAAATTCAACGTTTGTTATGTCTAATATTATTCGGGATCAATTTTTCAAAATTGAAAATCATTCTGGACGCGCGCATGTGCGTATCATCAACATTTACTACGCCTTGCAAATATTGTCTTCGTCACAGCCGTCGGTTGTGTGTTCAGTCGTGTCTAGATACGAGCATGTACTTATCGGTGTATAATTATGAACTTAGGTTAGGTCCCGCTTAGTTTGTGTAAGTTCGTTACCAGCAAAAGAGGTTCTGCTCGTGTGGCCAGCCGAGGCTGAAGCGGGTCTGTTTGAAAATGTTTTAAGATTCACATTGAGCGTGTTACGTTTCTCCAGTCACGCATAATTATCGGCCACAGTTCTTGTAGTGTGATATCTAGATTATATAACAGGAACACTTCTATATAAACAGTATATATAACATTTATACAGACATTTTGCTTCTATTCTTTTAACCCCATAACGTTGATACTGATTACAACATAAATAAAGAGTGATGCTATTAAGGATTTATCAGTACGAGCTTACAAATATGTATAGTATAAGCTTACTAATATGAACATCACAATTTACAACAGCAAGGGAATTTAAAACGCACATTTTTGTGAAAATAGCTCGCACGACGATTTCAGGCCAGGACCTTGGGGTGCGACACCGAGCCACGAAGCTATCGCTGTTGCGACAAAAGTCTCAGTTCGTGTAAAGTGCACCGCGCGCGGAACTACCCACATTTCACGCGATTAAAATTTAGCAAGAATAATGCAGTGGCACCAACGGCGTAAAATAATGGACGGAAGCGAAGGTAAAAGCTTCGTGGCAAGTTACACTCGGTGGAGGTAATTGGCGTAATTGCCACCTTGCCACTAACCGTTGATGGCAATAAAAAGGACTATTAAGCTCTAAAGAAGTGTTCACACTGTTGGTAGATTCTCAAATTCGTGTTAAATACCGAAATGTACTAAA
The DNA here is from genome assembly GCA_018245875.1 of Mysoria ambigua. Taxonomy (NCBI): domain Eukaryota; kingdom Metazoa; phylum Arthropoda; class Insecta; order Lepidoptera; family Hesperiidae; genus Mysoria; species Mysoria ambigua. The sequence continues at coordinate 4,083 of DWEI01005737.1, read as the reverse complement.
GACACATCAGTAACTATTTGTCATGAAATCATTGTGTACTCTATGGTAACCGTCTTCATAAGTTTTTAAGATTAACATTTAAACACATGTTTATGTATTGTTGTTGGGTTTTTATGCTTAAAATAACCTAAAGTATGTACATTAAAGACGTTATATAAGTGTAGGCTCCAAGAGTCGCAAATACGGATGTAATAGGTGAAGTCTGGTTTTATTTTTATTTTACAGTCAGAATGAAGAAATCTAACAAAAACGGAAAAGAGTACACAAAGTTACGGAAGTCTATAACGTCAGCTCTGAATACCATTATGTATTCCTTGGTATCAGTAAAACAGATCTAGTATGGAGCGATAATATCGCCTATCAACTACAAGCGGTATGACAAGTACCTAAGAACGTTGAAAAATTTACTGCGCGACGGTAATGTAGAGTAAACAAAGTTTAATTTATAGCTTTTAATGTCCACATTTTAAAGCTCCTTTGTTCCACTCGGTGAATTAGTGTCCTTTGTTTGCTTCGAGCCCGCGCTGCGAGGTGTGCCGGCGAAATGCATTTGATTCCTATTTGCATGGCACGCACGAATACCTTTGGAGTTCTCTCCTTTCAGGTTATAGCGGTGATTTAAAAAACGGTGAACTGAACAACTTGAAAACAACGTCTACAACTGTACATACATTGCACTGTTTAATTTAAGTATACAATGAAAGCGTATATTTAAATAAATTGTAATTACAGATAAATATTTACAAGATTGTTTTACAAATGAGGAATCAATATTTTGTAACGATAAATGCCTTGAGACATTATAATCTGGATGAACCGAGCGATTAAGTGTCTTTACGCGAATCCCAGATACGAGCGATAACATTACATTGTTCGGCGGGTTCGCGCCGAGCGTGTCAATAGCATTTTACAATATTGCGAATTACTACATCTGCCTATTTAGCTTTAAGCTATTTTAAATCCTAATAAAATAGACATAAAGCATAGAATGCGAGAACTTATTATTTCATGTTGAATGTCGAATCAGATTCGAGCATCAGAATAAACGCGTTACGCAGTACTGTTCACGAAACTATTATTTAGATTCGGATGTGCCGCCGTTCGGCAGTAATAGACGAGCCACCAGACACACAAGCGACCTGCTGTGTGTAAGCTACCCTCTGGTGGATTTCTATAAATTATTTTCCGCTTCACTACTTAAACGTAGTGCATGCAAAATATTGCAAATTGAGCGTTGTCGGAGTCGGTGCGGAGGAATTTTAATATGCGACGTCCAATATTAAAAATAATTGATTTATTTTAGAATTGAAATACCAATTGAATTACTCGAATGCCTCGTTGGTTGTATTGGTTGCTAGCGCGACTGCCAATTGGGAGTTCCTGGGTTTGAATACTGGAACAGGCACTATTGTATTTTTCTAATACAGTATCTAAAATAATACTAATATAGATTGTTGAACTGTGGCTCGAAGTCTAGATATGAGCCCGGTGTACGGCAATAGACTCACCACCTATTCCACAGAGGCGCAAACGTCACTGCTAGAACGTGGAAGTGTACTACGCTCTTCTGCCTACCGCTTCGGGGATTATAGGCGTGACGTTATGCTTAATTAGATTGCTTTTTTAATAAGTGTATTGCACAGATTTATAAATCTTCCGTATTAACAGCGGACGCAAATAAATTCAATCAGTTTGTTTTTTTGAACGCAATATAATGTTACATGAAAATAATAAGTTCAATTTGTACACTTCTAAATACTTATTTCGATACATAATACCATATACGAACACGGATCTTGTACTTGCGCCGACCACCGTAGTGAGAGTCACGGTCCGTAGCAACTGGACGTACGGGGCAATCATGCAACAGTCACGCGATCATATTCCAAAAACATTTACAAAGATTTATTGTGAATCAATGAGACGTGCCGCGCATAAAAAATACACACCGTGTAATGTACGCGAACAAACGAGGCCCCCGCTGTTATCGTAAGCTCCTGTAATCAGCTTGTAAATATCACCGGAGCACACGCAAAGAATGGCAACTCGCAACTTCGCTCTCCGACTGTCGCAAAGCCGGTAAGCTTCTTTTCCCCCTTTTCCCTACCACCACATACTTAACGACAATTTCAAGTAAACCTTAGCGTTATCCGCGCATTACCTCGACTCCGCTGCGCTGCTCAGTGGAGCGGCGCGTAACTTGGCTAATGCCAACTTCGACGGTCGCGGTCCGAGTGGTCCGGCCGCGCTGCACGTCTCCTCGTCCCATCTGCACCGCTCGACTCAACTTGTTTTGTACCGTTTATACTTTTGATCAGCGTTAACACACTTTGTCACGGCATTTGTGTTTGGCGAAAGATTTGTGAACAATTTACATTTACTTGTATTATCCGATACAGGTTTAGACCGGGCCAATAAAAAATAAAAGAGGTATAATTAAATACCACCCTGAGTACAAGAGGTAGCTTTATTTACGTGCAAAAACTGAGCGTGACTTATTCGCAGTAAGCCCGCCCGAAAGATCTCTTTCGATTGTTAGTGTATTGTAATGACTTAAGCCACTTTTTATATATTTTTTCGGTCTTAGATTTGCACTTGAATAAAAGAATATTTCGTCATCATGTCAGAACCTACTGTTCAAAGTACAAAGTTCTACGATTAATTATCTCCTTTTCATTGACCATTTCATTCTGATGACTTTATTTACAACTACTACCACTTTGTACTGTTAGTAAATCGAGACCACGATAACAGGCGCGGGCGTCCCGCCGCCGCTCCGCCGACGACGTGGCGGCAAAACTATTCTTACTCGAAGAATTCACGTTTAAAGCAAAATAAAAATTTTACCTAATTTAATGAACACAATATGATTAATACACTGATATAATTAAATAATATAAACTGAATTATATTGACTATAAATATATAATAAATGATGTTGACTACCTCGTTGGTTGAGTGATGGTGAGCGGTCTAGATGTCTTGGATTAAAGTCCAGAGTCAGCTACTGCTGGATTTTTCTAGAAAACAATTCTAGTAGGGACGTGAACGTAACTGGTGAAACGTTGGAGTGTACCTTTGCCTATCTCTTCGGGGATTATAAGCGTGATGTTACGAACACGTTTGATTCTTAACGCTGAACGTTGGTTCGCTGGTCTCGAAAGGTCGACACATTAAACCTATAAGTTACTGTAGAGTAGTAATTGCACATGAATAAGTAGAATCCATAGCTTTGAGAATAACTTTTGAGAATTGACCGGTGGAAAGAAAATAACAATAAATAAATGACACTATTTACTATTTTCCTGAGGAAATCTTTTGTTAGAGAAAATAATAGAACGTGTCACTGTTGTCTTACTTATTTCATTCACAAAAGCAATTAATCACTGACAGAGTGCGCAAGATTTGGTTTTCTCTTTTCTTTTTGTTCCAGCGCAAGCAAATCCAAGGTCTTATAAATATTGTTGATGTTGTAACTCATATTTCTGAAGCGTCTGTAATACCTCTGTTCCAAATAACAAGTGTAAATATCGAAATTGATTGAAATATTAAAATAAAAATAAATGAAGATATTGACGTTAATAGTACCTAATAAAATATTTTGTTGTGTATAATATTGATTTTAATAGGCGAATTACTTCACCGGTAGCTAGATAAGAATATTTTGTTTTTTCTATAACACCGGCCGTGAGTCGCAATCGCCTCCGTCCCAGTTAAGGTATATTTGATTAGGGTCCCAACGCGACCCCTGTGCCACTGCAGAGTTCATATCGCTATTTTATTTTGCTCCTTCTATTCAATTGATTTCCAATGATGCCCTTTAGAAAGGTTCGTTCTAATACCGTTTTGAGACGATAATAAATTGTATTTCCTAGTAGTTTTTTGTTTCGAACTCGATTTATTAAATGTCTTATATTAACTTCTCTTGTATGGATGTGTCAATGTAACGGCATTTTAGAATCACATTATACATACTTGCCAGATGTACATATTGTTTAAAGTTTTGCGCGCGTTTTAAGGGCAGAGGTTGATATAATATTTATCAAATTAAACATAATTGTGGCAATAAGTACTATAATGAAA
>DWEI01005736.1:0-10589 GCA_018245875.1 Mysoria ambigua | reverse complement strand
GTAATAGAACAAACATTTTTACAAACCTTGCCATCAACACTGAAGCTAAAACAATAACGTTTCAAATAGCGTAACCATGTTAAAATGGAGTTCATTGTGTACATATATTGTATACTCGCATAAAGTACTAAAACAATGGCTGTATTGGATTACGTTTCCTATTTATTAAAGCTCCATGCAATAAGTATTAGCTGGTCGTGCATTTTACATTGTAATGAGGCAGTGAAAATACTTAGCTTAATGCATTACCGCCATTTCGTTAGCAAAATCGCTTGTTTTGACGCCGTGCCAAGCATACTCCGCGCTGAGGGCTTAAAACCTGATCCGCTTAGGTAATGCATGAGATTATTGAGAAATGAGTAAATTTGGATTAAATTAGTTTCAATAATCATATGTCCCTTCCAGATTTGAAGGCAAAGTACACATGACAAGCAAGTAGATAGTAGGCAGATGTAAATAATCGTTAGCAATAAAAATAATTATCAGTATCAAACAGTATTATCAATGACTGTTAAGTTTATAACCTTTTTTCATCAAAAGAGAAGAAAAATACTTTTGACAAATTATTTAATTCTTCATTATATCAATCAGAATTCTAGCAAAACCTACTATCTTTAATTTTACTCCTTCTTACAGATATGTTGTTCTTAGAGATATGTTGCACTCCGTGCTCGCCGCCAACCCTGTAAGTGACTTAGCGTGATTATATCTATGTACGTGCGTGTACAATAAGGATACTCGTAAAATTGACATGTACTTGTTACGTTAAATCGCACTACTGAAATTACTCAATACTTCTCTTTTATCAACGGCGTTATTATAGAATTCTTACGCTATGTATATGCTTACAGAACAAATGGAAATTCCTTTCATTCTTTGTGATATTCCACTGTAACCGAATCACGATTGTTTAAGGAGCTATAAGGCCAGAATGATTGCACAGGGCGTACTGCTGTTTTAGAGAGCTAATATTTATAGCCCTCAGCACAGGTTTCAGGAATTCAACGAATGAAGCTTATCAACCGATCTACACCAGCGGAATTATAAGGCAAATATCGCAAGTTAACAGTCGACAGGTTAAGCATAATAACTTATTTATCGAAGACAACCAATACCTAGTGCATAGTTTAGTAAAATGGGAACGCGATAAAAAAACGTTACTTCTCGCCTACAATCCCCAAAGAGGTAGGCAGATGAATGCAGAACACTGCCACATTTCACCGGTTAAGTTTACGTCCTACTAGACACTATGGAGTAGGTGGTTAGCCTATTGCCATGCATCGGGCACATATCCAGACTCCGACCCACTAAGGAAAATGTAAATTACAAAATGTTGTAGTGTTTGACCCGGGAATCGAACCCGAGACCTGCCGATCGACAGTCGCACTTGCAACCAACACGACCAACGAGGCAGTCTTGGACTGACTACTATTGGGTTTTCATTTTACAAATGATTTGAGTGTGTATCAATCGCTCGTAGGGTTCGTGTGTCGAGTTTTTATTATATGCACTCGTATATATGTTTAGTATTCATTACAGTTTATTTCTGGTTAATTGTTCATGAAACCAACAATGTTGCTACGTCCGCTGCGTGTGAAACAATAAAAAAACAGTAAAGAGTAAAAAAATTACGTGGTTCCGAGCGTTTCCAAATTGTTCCTTACATCTTTTTAATACGAACAAATCTTTTGAATCATCTCTTTTGATGGCAACAATTTGTTCTTGTAAACAGCGTTTATACGCGCCCTCAACAAAGCTATCTCGAGGAATTCACTTAGTAGAATGTTATACCATTTATACAGCCTTTGAATATGGATTTAAGTCTGCATAGAACAAATGTTTTGTTATTCCTACCGATATTAGTTATTTTGCAATGGTTTTCTTATTAAATGTTACGCTTTTAACGATTTCTTTTTATTTGTTATAAACTGCTACAAATTGCTGAGGGGCTGTTCATAAAATACGATTGCACTGAAGTCGAGCTGAGTCATAGTTAGAAACATAAATTATATATATCTAGTGGTGCGCGACCTTGGATTCGAATCCAGGACTGCGGCTCGAGAGGATCGGTAATCACGCTTTCAAACGACACTACCAACGAGGAGTCAGTTGTTCAATAGTTTTAACTAGCTGTATACAATCAACATTAATTAAATTAATATCAACTAATACTATTAATATTAAACAACCACATTGTGCACTACGCAGTTTTAAAGATGAATGTTGACAATAAATTCTGTTACGTTTTGAAAACCCCTAAATTCGTGCTGCACACAGAACTACAAATTGTGGTTAACAGAAACACACTCAAAACTTACACATTACATTTGCTTTAAATTACATGTATTCCTAAATTTCTGGGTAATTATGTATGTAACAATACAGTGATGTTTGAGTATTCACGATTAAAAAGTTAAATTCGATTACATCCGGTTACCGGTGAGTGGTAAATGAACGAATGCAATCAGATCATCATGGAAGCCACGGTAGCTTTCATTACTTCAGTATTCTACCTTCCAAATTTTTTATTAATGCTTTGCTACAATGTCCCTCAAGTTTACAGCGGTGTTAGGTCGGCAAAACTCCTTAATAATCCAGCTTAATCTAATGGAATCAGTGTACTAAGGATTCCTTCTAACACAAAACACAAATGGTCAAATTTGGTAAATTTGGACACGTTTGGAAACTTTGTGTTCTCCGACAGAAAATTTAGAAACTACAGATTTTTTCGATCAATATTTTACACGCTAATGTTTTTGTAATCTAGTAATCATGTCTCCAACGCTGAGAAGTAATTACTATTTTTTGCTTTTCCTTACTTCAGAATGAAAGAAAAACTATCGTAAATTCGATTAGCGTAACGAAGGTCTTTTTATGTGCCAATAATTGTCTTCTAAGCCTTTGATAAACATTGCCTTCTAATAAAGACCATGTTCAAAATTGCCCCTAACGAAATTATAAATACAAATGAAATGTAGTGCTATAAGAAAACTTGAACAAGCAATCAGCAGTTACGTAAAGTCGACACAAATTCATTGTTTCCTTATATATTTGACCTTTGTCTTCACACAATATATTCAATTTAATTATCGACGTAACTTTATTTATGTACGCGTTATAACCAAATATGTATAATAATTCTCGAAAGTTTTAATTGGCATATCGATAAATCGTTATCTTTAACATTCGGTTATTAATATCTCGTTTGCCAATTAGTCAGCGGTATATCCATTTATAAATGTTTACCAGAACACTTGGTCTCACGTTCGATAACTTCTTAGAAATTTCGGTAACTCCTTGGTATTTAATATATTTGATGTTGATTTACGATCCTTATGTGTATGAATAAGTTTGAATATTTCTTGAAGAAAATTAATGTCTGTTTATTAACTGATACGGCCCATTAAACAAATGAAACTGGTATATAAAACAGATTGCTAACATTTTCTAATATTATTAATAGAAATTTCATACAGAAAACCTAAACGGGCTTAATATAAAATTTAATAAATAACATTAAAAATTTCAAGTTTAATGCGTACGTTTATATATAGATGTTTATTTTTATATATGAAACAAGTGGGTCATTAAAACACCGGTACACCTGAACCCTTCTGGAAAGTTCCGAGAAGTTTAATAGCAGAGCAAGAAGTTGCCGGAACTTCGCGTTGCTAATTAAATTGCAAACTTTTGGGATCACGCTTTCACTGTAACGGAAACCTTTTCGGCTGTGTGGAATATAATTACAATAATACAATATGTTATATTGTATATATATGTATGTGATGTTATTCCATGGGTTCTTATAAACGCATGACTACACATCTCATTATACCTAATAATGGCTGGCAAATATTTTAATGAGACTACAGTTGAAATACATTTACCTTTAGAAGCTCTTATCTTAAAAAAGCAGTTGAATGAAATGGTAAATTTATTCCATCTAGATTTCTTGCAACACTTTCACAAAATATATAAATGTTTTGTAAGTGATCAAAATCTAATTCAAATACTTATCGACCACTTATTTTATACACTATCACAAATGCAAGGATATTTCCAAGCATTATATCGTTTAGGCCCCGCATACAATATAAATCAAGTAATTGACAATAACAAGCTTAATGTACAAAGCGGGAGAAACGCCGGAACACCTTCAGTGTTACCGATTCCAGTCACAATACAATATTCAAATACATCCAGCAATAACAGTGGAACGCTTTTTCTTGTCGTCTATAATATCCTTTACGACTAAACGCCACCGGCAATAGTATTCAAAAGACATGAAAATCCCCCGGGGAGACATTCAGAAAACAAGATATTTAAGGGAATGAGGGTGAAAGCACTCTTTGGGGATGAGGCACGTAACGCCAGGTCGTGAGCGCATGAAATTTAGGGCTCAGTCTAAATAAAACGGAAATTTGTATTACCGTATTATGAAAAGGTCGAAATTTGGTGCTGAAACATAAGAAATTTGAATTTTTTAGTTTTGCATATTTGGAGATTTTTCTTTATATCATGATCAGCTATAATAGTGCATTGCATTGGATCCAGATTTGAATTTAAAAAATATATTGTATTTTACATAATTTCAATAATAATCAAGATAATATTTAAAAATGTCCAATTAATTGTGAATAATTGAATATATTATTCACTTTTAATGAGGAAGACATTATTGTACACCTGCAAAACAAACCTTTGATTTTCCAGCAATGGCCTGAAATTTAATTTACACAGTCACACAGTAAACGATTATTTAAAAAGATATTTCCAAAAAATAATTAACGCTACAATCCACTTCTACAAGCGTCATCATACTTCTGCGGATGAAGAAAGTTATCGTTTAGTTACAAACAATAACCTACGTGGCCTTGCATGACCTATAGCTCATTCGTCAAGTGGGAAGCATCTGACTCATTCTAGTTGCACGAAGACCCCTTTATTAATAATGAGACAAAGTAAAAATTAGCTAACTGACACTGTGATCCCGTCTTTTTTATCAGTTTAATAAGTATCAGCTTTCTAGATTTTCTTTTAGAAAAGATTTGAAAATATACGCATGAATTATTAATTGCAGAATGTTGAATTGTGTCACCTAAATAGGCCAAAAATTGGCTGATGCGGAGTCAGATATCTCGGAAAAATTATAATATCAGATATTTATGAAGAGAGTGATAAATGTAGAAACATTGCAGGTTGTTATGGACATATTTAGTTCTCGGCGACCTCTGCCAACCCCGTAAAAGATCTGGCATGATATAATAATTCGTGTCTGAGGTAAATCTTATCATTGAGCCTGGTGAGAGCGCCACCGATCCGGTGTCACGATGCAACCTACGTAGCTGTAAAGTCTCCTGACAAAAGCCGTAAGCCGAAAGCCGTAACATTGAGTTGGAGGCTTTTAAGGACGTCATAATAAGACTCAACAGATACCGGTTTATAATCATATGACGTCAACATGTGAGCAACCTTTATCACCATCAAGAACAATTTCACCAAGTGATTCGCGAGGTACACATACAGAACTACAGGTAGGGAAATAAATGAACGAGACATAATAAAGCCGCATTCAACAATTGCTCAGTGGATTGCAGAAATTACTTCCAACATTTAATAGTCGCGCGTAATCGCGTGTTCTGTTAAAACGTTGCAACTGCTCACTTCTGAAAGTTTTAATGACAACGCTAAAACTGTTAACTCCGCTATGAATCCTACTGTGACTTTGTATTTGAACTTTAATTCACTTTTGGGTTATAATGTTAGTTTATCTATAAATAAATATGTTCGAGATAATAGTACAGGAAATATTACTCTTCCTCGGCATCATCGGCTTGTACAGTCCACTGCTGGACATTCGCCTCCCCTGAAGGGTTAGTTCAATAATCCCCACGCTGGGCATGTGGGTTGAAGATTGCAGAGCACAGTTATGAACGTGTAAGATGTATAGGATTAGATAATGCTTAGAACAGCGAGATTACTACCACTACATTCGCTTTTCCACCGAATCAATTCCGAGGCTTACAATATTTCAAGTTAAAAAATCCTACAGTGGACAATCCGGGGACCTAACTCTGGTCCTCACCAGCAGTGGCGTTTGCAACCACACGTCCAACGGGGCAATCAAGGCAGGCACCTTATATTTTTATAGAACGATAATCATATACAAGATCACCATATCGTGTACAAATATTTCTAGTGAGAAAAATCGTTTTGTAAAAACGCGATAAGTATCATGATATGATAAGCATAAAATCAGGACAAAATGACACTTAAAAGTTCTCCTCATGATTGCTTACAGCAGTTTACGTGATTGTTTAAAGGTAGCAAATACTTGCAACCTTCATTATAAATATAGTTCTTCATTACAAATAAAGTTCTACACTAATTAAATGTTTAACGCTTTTAAGGATGGACTTATCCACTTGGCAAATCTATACACTGTACAATTGTAAAGTAATATTTTGCATAAAAATAAAATAGCAGTGTCTCATAGTGAACGATATATTTTGAAGTTTCAGGAAAATGAGTACTTTTTAAATTTTTCAGTATAGGTGCTAGATGAAATAAAATTCACAACATATAGATTAATATTGAATAATAATAAAACAGCAGTTATTTCATCAAATGAAATTTAATGTGATTGTATTACAGTTATCATTGCACTAAGGAATCATAAATAAATGCGTTCAAAATATATCTAAGCGTTTTCAGTCGACAATATTCACTTTGACTTGCTCCAGAAGCTTCGATTTCGTTCGATTAATTTTTTTATACTTAGGATTCGCTTTAACAGACCGCCTTATACTGCTTCTGGTCATTACTCGATCAAATACTTCTTCACTAGTGTCTTCGCTTCCATCATCAGAGAAATGATTGTTCATACTGTCGTTCATTTTCTTAGGCCTTATAACTACAGGTTCAACAGTACAGTCGGAAAGAATAGAATCTTCTGAGATTAATCCTCTTTCATCTTCACTCGTCGCCTTATCGACACTGGTTTGATTTGCCAAAGTGGATTTACAGGGTGTGTCTAATATCTTCGTTTTATCCTCTTTCTTCTTTGTATTATTTGGTTTATATTTCATGGGTGAAAAATCGATTCTTCGCAAGTAGCTTATTGGATCACCAAAGCGTCTGCTGCATTTTCTATTAGTTTTAATTTCAGTCTTTATCTCTTCAGTTTTCACGGTGTTGTCTTCGTTTTCCATGGCAACACCGGAGTCAGAATTCGAGTCGACAAGAATTGTTATTTCGGGAACAGCCACATTTTTCAACTGAAGTTTTTTATTAAGATCTTCAATAATTTCCGCCTGACTTTGAATGATATCGTCCTTTTGTGCTAGTTGTTTATTCACTGCTTCTGTTCTTATTGCTAAGTTTAATTCGTACTTTTGAAGTTCGCTTGACAAAAACTCGAGTTCCTTTTTCCTGTTTGATTCCAATTTCTTTATCATATCCGCTTGTTTGACGTTCGCCTCTTTCAGTTTTGCAATCTCTTTTTTGTGCGATGTTGTTAGAAATTTGATTATGTTTTTCGCTTCCTGTAGCGTCGTTGGGTGCAATATACTTTCCTTGTCGATGTCCTCAGGCATGGTCTCCATTATGATCTGTAACAATTCAAACAATATATATTTACGTTACAAAAGAAAACACCATACATTAATTGAGGACTTTATATTGCGACGTAGAACGGTAAACATTGATATTCCTGGGCCATGGCAGATTTTGAACTTGAAATAACATTTAGATAAGCGACGTAGTGTCAAGCAATGGTTCAGACTTTTAACCTAACTCTTTGAAAACCTAGATCGCTATATTTTTATGCGAAAATTAACTAAGGGGCAAGTAGTGGTTGTATGACTCTGTAAATTGTAAATACATCAGTTAAGGAAATCATATTTTTTTTCTCTCAGTGTCACTACGATTTTGATAAGTTAACTTATGTGTTAAATGTTAACATTTGTGTGTCAAAAAATTGTTAATGAACAATAATGTAAATAATAAAAGTAATAAAACAAGCAAAAACTAACCACCAATTTGTCACTCGAGAGAAATACAATATAGTTCTATAAACCAGTTTTATGAACTTATCATTACGCTTCTAATTCCCGACGAGGTAGGCAGAGTAATTGTACACTCCGACATTCCACCAGTTACGTTTACGTCCCACTATAGAATGTGCGGTGAGCCTATTGCCATTAACCGGGCACAATCCAGACTCCGAGCCACTATAAAAATCTAAGTTAGAAAAGTCCAATAGTGCGCGACCCGGGATTTGAACCTAGGAATTCTCTTTAAGTACTCGTGATTAATTATACCATTGCATAAATTATAATACCGTTAACCTATTCCTTATTAGACGCAGTGTTTATAACAATGAAAAACGATAAATTAGTTTCTAACGATCGTTTTTTAAATTTGGAAACTGTTACAAATGCAATATTATAGCTATTAGCAAATCGTATCACACGAAGTATTTAATTAGTAGATAATTATGATATTCGTCGTTGTCTAGTACAGTATGTTCACAAGTGTTTTCACAAGTTTTGAATGGAATTAAATAAAGAAATCAATGTGAACGTACATATATTAAAATACATTGGTGTCTATGAATTCTATTAATAAAGATGTTATCTCTACATATGCATGAATGGTATCCACGTTTAAAACATCGAAGGAATCGAAAACAAAGACTTAACAGTTCTCTCGAGTTCTGTGTTATGTGAAGTTGTTCATGTTATCAATATATTATGTTCGCATACATCTCATCGTACGATTCACAATCGACACTGCAGTCATTCTCAATAATATATGTATTTGCCTTTAAACTGCTCATTGTAGTTTTATGGACAAAGGATTGTGAATGTGAATTGAGACGCATCTGGTTTGATCGCTACGCTTGACTGTACGAGCTGAGTTCAGTGAATTCGATGATTTTCTATAGAATTTATATTTCACAGAATTTATATTGAATTAGTAATTCAGCATTTTAGGAACCATTTCTAATTTTTATATCGAGATTTTTGTCGTTATATAATTTAAGAAGTAAATTGGTTGGCACACCGTAGCACTTATTTGAGTAAAACTTTTTTTCGATAATCCGATTAGCAGTTCGGTAAGCGGCTGAGAATTTAACATTTAGTTTTGCAGCTTACTTTTATGGTTTTATGACTTATTAGTCTTTGGACTTTTTTTTTTCTGAAACCGTGCAGTTTGAGTTAGTACCTGTTTTATTATCCTATTGTCAAATAGCTCAAAATTTCGTAGAAACACTTAGTGTACACATTTTGCGATTCCAAGAAAAAATCTTTCAGACATTTCATACGATAATATAAAACATCACAAAATATTAAAATTCGAAATACTGGTTTAAATTTCTAATTACCTATTAGGCCATGGTTATACCGTCTATTTACAACATCAATAGAGAAGATCCATGTTTGTAAATAAAAAAAAAACAGCATATTTATACAAGTTAATACAACCAGTACGTCCATGTTTAATTTGGTTTTAAAATTTGGTTTGAAGATTTTTAAAACAGAATTAAAATTAAATTAAATTTTGTGCCTCGTCACCTAAATAGAAGTGTGCTGGCGTCATAGCGCCACAATCTAACTGCATCTAAGGAAAGTTTCGTAATAAATAATTGTCGAACATTAAAGATGTCGCAACGACTCTCGTTCATGGAATTCCAGCCGTGTTTATATAGGTGTAGAGTCATTGCGAGCCGCCAACCTGTCTCTATGTAATAACAATGCAGTATTGTTCGTACGACACATGTGACCTTTGCAAGCAAAACAAGAGATATTTTTGTTTCATACCCCGCTTCATTGACTCTACGTAGAGAATGAAGAACTGGTTTTGACGGCGGAATGCAATTCCTCGCGTTCCCGTTTTACAAAGGTCGAAACCAAGTGCACGGAGTTTCGTTTACGATATTCACATTACATCTCGATGAATGTTTGACTCTCCACGCGTAATATTTATTTAACAATAAATAGTTAACATTGTTTTATGAATATAACTTTATATATTTTAAATAATATCATATTATTATTTTTATTATTTAACAATCTTGCCTAACATTTGTACTGCTAGTTAATTTGCATACTAAATTTTACTTTTTATTTAATATCTGTTAATTTTTAATTTGTACTCTATTTTTTCTGTTTAAAATGAACATTGTGCATATAATCACTGAAATGTTAAAAAACTGTATCGAATACAAAATAAAATAGCGCGTGACAAACGCATTTCTACCTCAAAGCTAAGTTGGCGTGCATTTTGTTTTTGCTATCGCCTACAACATTCCTCAAACCGGAACCGCAACACGAACTCCTCATGGCGGTAGAAATTGGCTCAGCAGTGTCACCCACACCGTTGTGGCCACCACAAAGGAATACACACCAGATTGTGTTTTGATTTACGAAGTAAGTCTCCACCAAAAATGTATATAACACACATTTAAATATTTAATTTTTGAATACAAATATTTTTCATTTATTATACATTTAGCAACAATTAGCTACGTCCAATTTGTTTTTCCCCCCATTATATTTATCACAATCCTTACTCGTAACAAAAAC